>JASIRB010000655.1:0-299336 GCA_030323885.1 Branchipolynoe longqiensis | reverse complement strand
ACCTAGTGCAGGAGACTCATTCCTGCATGAGCTAGTGCAGGAGACCTCATTCCTGCATTAGCTAGTGCAGGACTCATTCATGCATTAGCTAGTGCAGGACTCATTCATGCATTAGCTAGTGCAGGGCTCATTCATGCATTAGCTAGTGCAGGACTCATTCGTACATGAGCTAGTGCAGGAGACTCATTTCTGCATGAGCTAGTGCAGGAGACTCATTCCTGCATGAGCTAGTGCAGGAGACTCATTCCTGCATGAGCTAGTGCAGGAGACTCATTCCTGCATGAGCTAGTGCAGGACTCATTCCTGCATTACCTAGTGCAGGAGACTCATTCCTGCATGAGCTAGTGCAGGAGACCTCATTCCTGCATTAGCTAGTGCAGGACTCATTCATGCATTAGCTAGTGCAGGACTCATTCATGCATTAGCTAGTGCAGGGCTCATTCATGCATTAGCTAGTGCAGGACTCATTCGTACATGAGCTAGTGCAGGAGACTCATTTCTGCATGAGCTAGTGCAGGAGACTCATTCCTGCATGAGCTAGTGCAGGAGACTCATTCCTGCATGAGCTAGTGCAGGACTCATTCCTGCATGAGCTAGTGCAGGAGACTCATTCCTGCATGAGCTAGTGCAGGACTCATTCATGCATTAGCTAGTGCAGGACTCATTCATGCACTAGCTAGTGCAGGGCTCATTCATGCATGAGCTAGTGCAGGACTCATTCCTACATGAGCTAGTGCAGGAGACTCATTCCTGCATTAGCTAGTGCAGGACTCATTCCTGCATGAGCCAGTGCTGGAGACTCATTCCTGCACTATGTTGAGTACCTATGATGTACACTATACAGCATAGGCTGCTCCCCCACTTTTAATGTTCAGAAGGGTGTGTGCTGCACACAATGCAGCACATTTCACTTCTCCATCACCATGTACAAACCAAATATGACCGCTTCAACGGCTGGAAGACCAGTGCTTCGGCGCTGACAAAATAGTTATTCATTTACCAAAAAAACACCACAAAAAAACTGATTTCCGGATAAGTGATGGTTAACCTGTACACTATATTTATAAGCACGTGACGGTGAGTTACAAAATGGGTGAGGGTACACATTCACCTAGACACCGAATCAGAACACCGGAAGTAACGTACAAATATGGCAACATTCCAACAGGGCCGCCCACACTAAAGCATGGGACTGAATCCAACAGGAAAAATCAGGGTTTCCATGTCCATGTATCCAGAGCAGCGCTTGATGCAACAAAAAGATGGACAGGTTCACGTACCAAGTATTTGTGGACTTATGTGATAATTTATTGGTTTTGCTCTAGTGTGATGAAAACAATATATACACATATTACTCTGCTGTGGTAGAGAATCTGTATCTTTGATAATTGGTTGGTTGTTCAATCAATCAATCAATAGGATACAGCTATAATAGGCCTTGGACCTGTTAGCCGCTCTTAATTAATAGAAATGGAGACAGTTCTTCAGATGTGGTCGATCGTAGCAACTGTCACTGGCTCCAAGATATATGTAATGCTTGACCAGTATGCATCCAGTCGGGACTTGAAACAGTTCACCGACTCTGCTGCTACGACACTCTCCAGCAGGTCATTCCACAGGTCAACCACCCTAAAGCCGAAAAAGTTATGTCGCAGGTCCAGTCTGGAGTGTTACGTCCTAGCAACATCTAAGGTCATATCAGGACGGGCCTTTGACAATTTGAGTCGTATGATTACCATGTCAGATTCAGTCCTACAATGCACTGTGGCTGCGCATGCGCACCGTCACCAGGGGTAACCGGGGTCATACAATTATCTAAATAAACTCACACAGTAGCAGTGACAAATCAAATAATTGCCCAATATGGCTGCCCTTTAACTAGATGAATGGGGAATGGTATTATGATATTCACCCGGGCGTTATTGCAGATAAACCATTGCCCAACCTAAGTTGAGATTAATTTAGCTGACAGCGGTGGCAGAGCACGGTGAATCTACAAACATAACCCACAT
The DNA here is from genome assembly GCA_030323885.1 of Branchipolynoe longqiensis. Lineage (NCBI taxonomy): Eukaryota > Metazoa > Annelida > Polychaeta > Phyllodocida > Polynoidae > Branchipolynoe > Branchipolynoe longqiensis. The sequence continues at coordinate 297,324 of JASIRB010000655.1, read as the reverse complement.
TCATGGTCGCCTGGACCCCTATATGTGAAAACAGCTTTGAATTAACAACAAAACAATTAACACACAAAAAGCAGCGTTTCTGGTATGACTAATTAGTGGGGGTTTTAAGATGTACATCTTAACGCAACATCTACTGAAAGTGAAACCCAAGGTGTCAATGTTGGGAAGTTCCTGTGAGGTGACATTGTTTTTAAAGAAGGGAATCAATGTCACCGATTGCCTTCAGAACAGGTATTCTTTGCGCAGACTTTGAATAAAAATATTTGAGTTAGAAGGTGGGATGAGGCAGGCTAAATATGAGCTAGTATTTTATTTCGCGAGTTATGTCATCCTCACTGTTTGTCCAGATTGAACACATTTCTTTTTAAAGAGTAACCGCCCCGATTCGCCTCCTGTACAACACTAGTACTGCGGTGGGTTGAGCTGTAGTTGTGTTAATCCAGTGTTGACAGACTGCTCTAGTAGTAATAAAGAACTGGGTATTAAAACAAGAGAATACTTATAGAATCTAAACCTCTAAATCTAACCATACTGCTTGTGACATAGACCACTCTGTCTAGATGTGATTAGATCATAAAACACAAATGTGTTCTCAACTGAACTGCTAAATGCACCACATATAAAGTTGCTTGTGTAGGTATACCATGTAGGTATGACATGGCTCGGCTCTGAGAAAAGAATTGAATCTGAATAAAATATTTCCCTCCAAAAGAATTGTAATGTGTTATCTCCAACAGCTTCCATATAGCTTACACTCTATTATCACTCGCCTTTGCAGCAGCAATATGCAGTATCAGGAAATAGATAACATTTAACATCTATTGACCCAGAGTAGTCACGGTTGACCTTGGTAAAGAAAAGGACACAGATTTATGAAAGTAACAATGTGCAATATTTTGTGACCCTTGAAGTTGATATTGAAAGAAGTATACTTAGGCATACATGATACACAATTAAAACAAAATTAGAACAATCTCAGAAATTGTCAAATTCAAAAAAGTAAAAATCACTTTTTTCGACAGCGAGAAAATATATTATTTCAACTTTCCTTTTCACTGAACAGCTTGTAAACACCCTCCATGGGCTAAACCAATCGCATAGCAGGTTACATTGAGTATGTTCTGTACAGGCCCGTACCTTGAAGGGCCTTTAATATTGATATATGTACATTACAACACAAGTTAATAAAATAAAACTGTATAGCAAGGATTTCCGATTCGGTCTCTTCCCGAATAGTACCCAGTTTTAAATATCTCCCACACTCATAAAACGACAACTGAAGTAGGAATAGTTGCATTGAAAATATGTCTGCTTCGAACGTATCTAAATTATATGCACCTCAGTAAGGGTAGAAAGTGTAATAAAGTGACACTATCAGACAGGGCCGAATATATTAGTAAATAAATAAATATATGTATATATGATGTGCTAACTTATATATAAGCATTGCACATCATTCCAAAAACGTATGTACAAAAATAAAACGAGCAAGAAAATCAGACTTTTGTTATTGCAGTGTGACACCACAATGTACTGTGCACAGACACAAATTTGGTCCGACGTAATATATATACACTGTTTCTTTACACACTCATCTATAGTTTACAAATACTGGTATTTTCAAGTCTACTGCTCATTCTGTGTCCTCCAAGCAAAGTGTTAACCACCATTATCACGCAATACCCGACTGATATCAATTCGCCACCGAATGGCGTATTACAGTTTCATTGGAAAATAGTTTGCTATTTTTTGTTCAAACATATAGATATATATATAAAGTTTTTATTGCTCAGGAGAATTTGATTGCGTGTAAATATTAAGCGACATCGAGTCTCCCTGGACCATCAAAGTGCAAGGCAATATTTCTGGCTTTTGACTCTAAAATACTTTTTTTCCTCAGCAGTCGATGTGCCTTTAATGTGTGACAAACTCTAAGAATTTCAGATATAATTTGTTGCTTGGATTGAAGTTGATAAAATGCTACCTATGATGTACCACGTGACTGACCCAGAAAATGGTGGCATCGTCATCTATGCTGCTATTTCTAGCCGTGTAGCCCAAAGGTTGTATTAGTTATTAGACTACATGTGAATTCGGATTACTAAACAATTGCTTATCCATGTCTCATCAGGTACAAATTCAGATATTATTGTTGTTATTGTATTGCTATCATAATTAGTGTTATTGTAGTCAATAGTGTAAGGTATTATTACTATCATAAGTAATTGTAGTATTGTATTCAATATTAGTGTAAGGAACTATTAATATTGTCGTGGGGGTGATGAAAATGGGAAATACTGTGCCTAGAGCGGGACTCGAACCCACATCTCTTTGCATTCCGGGCCAGTGTGCTAACCATTACACCACCTAGGCTCCCTGATATCAACACACGACCCACGCCTACCTGTCTATGTGGTTACTTGCCTGAGAGGTCAGTGCAGACCACCACACTCGTGCCCCTGGAATTGTAAGTCTTGTAATGCTTACAATTACATACATACAGGCAATGCACTTACACATACATACACAGGGTAGGTTCAACAACCATACAGCGCAAAGCTTCTACAGGATCCTGATCACGGCAACCAGTGTCGTGGGGGTGATGAAAATGGGAAATATTGTGCCTAGAGCGGGACTCGAACCCACATCTCTTTGCATTCCGGGCCAGTGTGCTAACCATTACACCACCTAGGCTCCCTGATATCAACACACTCCCCACGCCTACCTGTCTATGTGGTTACTTGTCTGAGAGGTCGGTGCAGACCACCACAATATTATCAAGATAAGTAGTGTTGTATTCAATATTAGTCTAATGTACTATTATAAGGATAAGTAGTGTTGTATTCAATATTAGTCTAATGTACTATTATCAAGATAAGTAGCGTTGTATTCAATAGTTAAGATATTATCATCACTATATCATATATATGTAGTATTACTGTATTAAATAGTTATAGTATTATTATCATTAACAGAATAATATGTATTATTATATTCGATAATGCAAGGTAAAATAGTTAGTACTATTGTATGGTAATGCAATGCATAATTATAATTAGTATTATTGTACTCAACAGTTAATATATTATTAGTATGAATAGTATTATTGTGTTAAATAATTAATGTATAATTATTATAAGTTGAATTACTGTATCCAACAGTTAAGATTGCATTCGATAGCTAAGATATCATTAAAAGTCGGATCACTGTGTTTATAATACAAGGTTCAGGAAGCAGTAAGTACATGGCTGCTACAACTAGGACGTGCACTGTGAGGACACCATATGCTGACCACTAGGGGGCGCGTCACCGCCGGCCACGCCTCCTTCCGGTGGACATCGAGATGTGTAGATCCAGTGGACATGGAGCTGCATCACGCCTTCCTCCAGTAGACATGAAGCTGTGGTGTGCCTACTTTTGGAGGGCATGGAGCTGCATCGCACCTCCTTCTAGTAGACGTGGAGCTGTGACATGCCTTCTTCTAGTAGATGTGGAGCTGCATTGCACCTCCTTCTAGTAGATGTGGAGCTGCATCGCACCTCCTTCTAATAGACATGGAGCTGTGACATGCCTACTTCCAGTAGACATGGAGCTGCATTGCACCTCCTTCTAATAGACGTGGAGCTGTGACGTGCCTCCTTCCAGTAGACATGGAGCTGCATCGCACTTCCATCTAATAGACGTGGAGCTGTGACGTGCCTACTTCTGTTTGATGTGGAGCTGTGTCGTGCTTCTTTTTGAGTGCATGGAGATGCATAGCACCGCCTTCTAGTAGACGTGGAGCTGCATCGTGCCTCCTTCTAATAGCCATGGAGCTGTGACGTGCCTACTTCTGGTTGACGTCGAGCTATGTCATGCCTACTTTTTGAGGGCATGGAAGCGGAGAAGCAGTGCGGCAGGTGGGCACCGCTCGGGCGGTCAGAGCCCGAAGTTTTCGTGCATGATCTTCATAGTGCTGCACAGTGAGAACGCGCCTTCCTTGCAGGTCCCTACCGTCTCCATGGTGTTGCGCTCCGGGTCATAACAATCAATGGCAGTACAGACGCTTCCCCCGCGTTCCCCACCCGTTATGTAGATCCGACCGTCCAGCGTCGCCACCGAGAAGCTGCCAGAACGAGGCTCCGAGAAGCGGTGCAGGTGACACCACCTGCCAGTGATAGGGTCGAAGGCGCGCACCGAGTCGAAGTACTTGCGCGGCACGGTGTGGCCGACCATTGGGTTCTCCTTCTTTGGGTGGCGGGTCGTGTCGCCGATGTCCCCACAGAGCACGTAGATGCGGTCCCCGATGCACGTGGCGTACTGGCAGGCCGTGTTGAAGCCCTCAATGGGCGTCAGCTCCGACCACTTCTGGCAGTTGATGTCGAACTGCTGGACGAAGTGGTTCGGGGTGCCATCCTTGTAGAAGCCGCCGAACACAAAGATCTTCTTGTCGCACGCAGCGACAGCCGGCCGACACACTGGGAAGAGCATCCGCGGGCAGACTTCGAACTGGTATTTGCGCTGCTGGTCGGTCACGTACATGGTGGCCTGTAGGCTCTGCGTCTCGTCCAGCCCGCCCATCACGTACAGCTTGCTGCCCACCACCACGCTGCTGTGCAGGTAGCGTGCAATGCCCATGGGCTGCACGCCCACGTACCACAACGTCGGGAAGATGTTCATGGCCTTGAACTCGTGCACCTGGTTCACGGCGCCGCGCTGGTTCAGCGACCCGACGCTGTTCGTCCAGCCACCTGCAGTCACACGCAAACAGTCACTTAGAGTCAGTCCAAAGTTGTCAACATTTTCAAGGTAGTACAAAGAGTACTACTTTTTCTAGCCCCCCCCCTACTCAATAATGCTTGCATAACATCTCGATATTAGCTGCATATTGATTCATCGAGTTGTCATTTGGTATTTATGAAAGTAAATGTTTTAAAAACACTAATATATATTATAAATCAAATCCATATGCTGTTGATAAGTGTTTTTGTTGCTGTTTTGATGTGGGTTAAATTATTAATATAATAAATCATACTGATCGTTATATATATATTTTTTATAACTGAGCAGATAATAGGTGAATCACATTTCTGTAATATACAAGATATGAAAATAAAAAGGATTTCTCCTAAGCCCAAGGATCTTTTTTTCCTAAAAGTAAGAAGCAAAGATCCAAAAGCAAGAACGGGTAATTTGACTTTAGTAGATATGATAGGATTAAAAAATAAGTGAGTTATTATGAGGATTTCTGAGGAAACGTCGCGTTCATGGTGGTGAAATTATTCTAGGTTTAAGACTAGGATAGTTTATTTTTAATGTATGTCGTGTGTTTTATCTTAAGTTGATTTCATATAGCTATATTTATGTGGTTTATTTCGGGTGGGTTTTTTTCTAGCAATATTATGGTGGATGGATGAAGTGTGATTAGTTAGTCGAGCAGGGCCCGATGGCACTTCTCCCGTGGCACAATCTCATATACCTACCAGATTCATGCTACTAGTACTACATTAGGACAACCACGTCGTGACTAAAGCTTCAATGAATGACTCCAACAGACTTCGGGTTTGAGGCTATTTCTACGACCACATTTTCAGACCACTCCTGTACTTACCAATGACCAGCAAGGCATCCCCAAGGTGGCAGCACGTCGACATCTCAGAGGCGAATGGACTCGGTTTGCTGGTGGAGCTCCAGGATTTGTTGACAACATCAAACAGAAGTATTTCTGCCTCCCCTGGGTTTGGGTCGTGCGTGTTTAGATATATAATCTTCTCTGTCATTCCTGTACATTTTCTCGACGGCGGCAACTGCCATGGGATCTCGTACGTGTGTCCCTGCGCGAGAAGCTGGTCCTTGGCCCTCTGCATGATAGTCCTCGCCTCGACGGAGCTGAGTAGCAGTGTATCTTTGCTGATCACTTCAATGAGGTACCAGCGTGACACAAAGTTGAGGCGAATGCAGTTGAAGAGTTGAGGAACAAGGTGGAGGCGCCGTAAGGGTTCAAACACCACCCACTTCTTCATGGCCTCGTACACATGCTCCTCATACTCCATCTCTATGTTGTCCTCTTTCAGTAGAGCAATAACATGTGCCGACGGCAACTCCATGAAGCTGTCCAGGGGACACAGAAGCTTGAAGTATTTGGCGGCGCACAGTTTAGCTTTCTCGTAAATTCGCTCGCAGCTATACGCGTCTGCATAGAGCATGAAGTTCAGGCAGTTCTGGGCGGTGATCTGATCGGCAAGGAAGTCCTCACAGAAGAGCTTCGCCGTCGGGAACTGGAACATGTCTGCCGCCTCGAAGATGTCGAGGGCGTGGTCGCAGCTGACGTAGAGTTTGGACGTGTAGGCGAACTCGATGAGGTACTTGAGTGCGCTGGCCGTCACGTCGTTCAGGGTGATCTCGGCCGCGTTTGCCTCCGACATGCCGTTAGAGAACATGCGTTCGAAATACAGCGAACTGGCGGCCAGCACGATTCTGTGGCACGGGAATCTGCAGCCATTCACAACCAGAACCACGTCACAGAAACGCTCGTCCTGGTAGAACCTGTGCATCTCCCCAAGAATGTGTGAGCTACGGGGCAGGTCCTCGTACACGATCTGCCGGTCCGTGTCGAGCAGTGGCCGCGAGAACGCCATGTCGGTCCGGGTCTAGGCACCCTGCCCTGTCTGTGCACACCTGTACACCTCAACACACCTGTGCACGATCCAGGCCCGGTGGAGTAACACGCCCCAACATGGGCACCTCGTGCTAAGGACGCATGCGCAGCCGGCTGCGCATTTTAAAGTAGAAACATAGCTTCAAAATCAGTATTAACTTAGGGAATTCAGCTGCACAGAATGGTTGGCTGCACAGAATTGTTATTCGCTGACTATTGTATTATTGTAATCATGTAGCCTGTGGTGAGGACAGTGTCAGTGTAGTGTGAATATAATGGGCCAGTTAACCGGGGTGTTCCATTCTTTTTCACACGCCCCACTAATTTGTGAAGCCTTCCGTTAAAGGCTATAGTTTAAGTAAATACACAAAGCGTACAATGGTGATCCCTGATCAAGTCGGCCAGCTCCAGCGGCTTGTTGCAGCAGGGACACTTGTGATGGCGGCTGACACTCTCCTTGATGCAGTTCTCACAGAACCTATGCCCGCATAGGGTCATGTGCACATCTTCCATGGTACACATGCACACGGGGCAGGAGAAGAACTCTGCCAGCGGCTTCAGCTGACGGACAACAAAGCAATAAATAGCAATTACCCACACAATACATCTCCTCTACACTGACTGTAGACTAGTCTCAAAGGCGATAATAAGGGATATGTCGGGACGCAGCTGCGTTCTTTCTCGTATTCCTCCAGTTCAGTTGGAATTGCAGAATTAAATCTTGGTGCTACTATTCTTGGCTCATCCATGTTTCATATCTTCTGAAGCGTTCCTCATTATTCAATGCATGGATTTTCTTTAAAACGGTTATAAAAGTTTTGTTTACAATCCGCAATTTGGTTTGACAGCTGTCTTGTTTTCATAGTTTGCTCTCCAAGCACCTCCACTTTGCAACAGCGCCATACGCTTGTGTTGAAGCCACCTATGCGATATCTGCCTGTGGCGTGTCCAGTTCGCGGTTCTGCGGCTAGGTGGCGGCACCTGCCGGTAGAGGTCAAGGCCGAATCGGGGTCGCGGAGTTCGTACATGTTACTGTTGGGGCGTAATGTGTGCATGTGTGTACATATAAGAATTACAAGAACAACAGAATATGCACCTATCAGCTGACACATCACATATACAGCTCTGTTAACTTTAGCATATTTCGATAGTGTGTCAAGCGTGTGTATGCAACTCTAAAGCAACGTAACTGGCCGACAGACCTGTTGGGCCCAAAGAATACACACAGATCTAGATAAGAAGTTAAGAACCATACTTTTCTTTAGTCAACAACCCAGCGTCCTTTTGGCTTTGGGGTTTACACCCAGCAGAGGGTCTACAACTACTAACTAGTAGTGCTACTTTACACAACACAAATAGGACTTCAATGGATTAGTTCTTCTTGTTGACTATCCTGCGAGGTAGGTACAGCTAGATCACGAGACCTATTATTACCACTGTTATTATTAACATGTAATGTCTCGCGCACCAAAAGACCAATGTCACCCATATTACGTATTCTATTCCTAGGCTAGCGTTCGCACCCAGATCCGCCTACACGGAGTCACGGTACACCTGTCACTGTCAGTGTCTTGTGTGTGGTTAAAAATAACTTACGTAATTAACTATAATTAAGTGATATTGATTGCCATGACTTAGACACCTCTGACAAGTGTGCAGTTCGCTCCAAGCGATTGGCTAATGTTGCCACTAATTAGTCTACTACTACTACTACTAGTAGGCCTACTAGGCGTACGTGAGAATGTGCGCGCATGTGTATCGTGAAATGGGTTTCGTGGTCGGATTGGGTGCGGTTGACACTGGTATTCGCTGAAATAACAAGCAATCAATCAAAAAGTCAAAATTCCAGCCAACTGGAGACCGAATGCGTGTCGCGCCGCCCCAAATCACTTTCCCCGCAAATCTTCCTCCTGATTGGAGGATAGCCCGCCGCCCACAAACGGCTCCCCCGCAAATCTTTCTCCTGATTGGGGGAGGCCCGCGTCTCAGCAAACCAAGAGACGGGGGCGTACAGGCGGCACAGCGACCAGCCCCCAGCCGGTCGCGTCACGATAGGGCCAACTACAGCCTAAATAATATTAGCATAACTAGTTATACCCCAGATTATTTATATCTTCCGGATAGACAATGAAGACACATGTAGTTGGACGAGATAAACTCTACCTCTAAAGGCCAAAACACACCCAGACACAGGATTATCTTCGATCATTCGCTAGGATAGCAGCCACGCGCATGTCAGCTGCTAACCACTGTCCCATAGGCGCTCTCAAATATTCTAACACGGCATCCGACTTCCAGTCTCCCCTCTCTTTTATCTCAAGGATTGAGGCCCTGCATAGCCTCAAGAAGGTGGCTTCCCCCCCCCCCCCCCCCCCCCCTCGAAGCCTGTGGGTTGTACAATTTGCGGGCCGAAGGCCTGCTCGCTCACACAAGCATTTTATGGATGACAAATAAAAGGAGTATGGCATGGAAATTGACCCACCTAGCCTCGGGAGCTGCCACTTCTGCAAAATGCCTATGTACCCAATAAACCGCGCACAAGGCCGGATTGGGTACGGTTAACACCTGTATTCGGTGAACTCGCTCATGGTACTGTATGGTCTTTGAAGACCGCACCCAGATCATCATCCCCCACCTGTAGAAGGTGAAGTCCGACCTGAACAGTGAGGACTCCGATTCTGACACATGACATTTTCTGAGCAAGGCCCTAAACGATAGTAATACAGCCGCTCATAGTGCCGTATATCCTGGTGTAAGGAACATAACTGTGAATAATCTTACTAGCTGGTATGGTAGCAGTGGTGGAGCCTGGTTGGGAGCGTCTCCCAATCACCTGCGTATACCTGACATAGACTTTTTTATATGATGATTAGTATAATCTATAGGAGCACAACCCAGGTCTTTAAGGTGATTATTAAGAGCACTAACATACTGTCTTATAGAGCTGAAGCACATCCTCCGAGCGAGGAATGACATATACATACACAATTGATCAGGTGGGCATGGGTACGGGACAACATTGTCTGCGAAAATTTCACAGAACTCCAGGTAGGCTTTCACCTGGATCGACCGGGTCAGTTTGGTAGTGGCGGCGTAATGGGCTTCCTCGAAGTCCCCGCATTCCGCCCGGAGTCGTTCCCAGTCTGAATTAACAATCAAATAGGTCATGACTACACATGGCCCTCGTGAAGTCTGCGTCTCTCACCCTAGCAATATTCTTAAATTCGCCAAGGGCTCAGGCTGTCACACACTACGTTGTCATGGGTGCTAATATATACATCAAAATTATACTGGATCGACATTCATGGTGGTTTTATTTTTGCTCCTACCTGAATTGAGAGCGGCACGGACCTGAGTGTTGTCTGTGACGAACACCACGGTTCTATCTGACCATAGCTGGCCCCAGCGGTGCACTGCCACCAGGATGGACCACAGCTCAAGAACATTAATGTTGTCGGTTCTGCAACCGACATCCGTAGCTTCCTCAAAGTGATGCCCTAGCCATCCCTGCAATGCCTTCGCATTCCTGATTTCAAAGGCACCGGCTATCCAATCACTGGAGTGGATAGCGCCGAATCACTATAGACGGCGATGCATTCATTGGCCAATGATGTTGGCTTTTCCATTAAAAGTGGCCGCGAATTCCAGCCACCTTTTCAGGTCTAGGTGGAATTCGTCATTCAGGCGCACTTTGTGGTCGCCTTTTTTGACAGATGCGACCAGGTCATATACCCGGCGTGAGAAGGTGCGGCCACCTCGGATTACTTTACAGCAATGTGCCAACACACCTGCCAAGCTTTCTAACTCACGTTTTGTGGCTTTCCTGTACCGCAGGAACAGTCGCAACTGATCCTGCAATTTTGCCAGTTTATCAAGCGGCAAGCGCAGCTCCATCTTGATAGAGTCCACATCTATCCCAAGAAATCTACATACCTGGCTTGGGCAGGTTAGCTTCTTAAAGCTGACATAGAACCTAAGTCAGCGCAGGATCGCCACCAACTTGACCTGCCCTTCGCGGCACCCTTCCTCTGAGCGGGATACGACAAAAAAATCGTCTAGATAGTTAATGCACTCATGATGGTCTTCGCGCACCATGCAACAAACAACAAAGTCACTAACTTTGGAAAATATGTAAGGACTGCTACTGAGGCCCATACAAAGGTGATTGTCCCGCAAATAAACCACACCCCATCTCCAAAATCCCAAGCAAGCCCCTGCCTAGCTCTGCACCCTGGGTGGATGTTAATGGCCCTGTAGGCATTGCTAATATCAACAGTAGAACAGAAGTCCCCCTGCTGCAGGAGTTTGGTTACAGATTCAACAGATTTGTAGCTAAAGTTCACACGACAACCCTGGGTATGGTCATTCACGCATTCACCGGATGGGCTAGAACAGTCCACTATGGCCCGGAAATAGTCATGCCCTTTTGGCACGCCGCCCATTGCGTGGATACATACACATGGTTCATGAACAATAGTAATCGTGTCATCATCAATTTCACACTGCAGTCGCCCCGACATAGCGACACCCACCTCACCTTTTGTGATAGAGCCATAATTCTCTTTGTGATAATGACTACCACATTCGTCGTCAATCACCTTAAAACCGAAACATGCACCTCGAACATATTCCCAATCGGGATCTATATCACCGCAACAATAGCATTTAGAGTAGACGCGACATGGCTTAATCTGAGCTCGGACACCTTCTATAAGGAAACCACAATTGCAACAATCACGAATACAAGCGTCATATATATCAATGTATAGCATTCACACCATGTGTGCTGGCTGTTGTGGTCGACAGCCCACAATGTACATAACAAACCATCATTATTATCACCACCGTGATCACGGCCAATCACGCGGAACCAGTCACTGTTCAGCTCTTTTAGCTCATGTATGGGCGTACGGAGGCATCCTGAGATGCGGCCCTGTGATCTTTCTCCTGGAGCAGTCTCAGACACGAGATCCCTGCGGGAGCCCGCATTTCCATCGCAAGAGTTGACCCCCCCCCCACTCCTCCCCCTCCCAAGCATGGCCTGACAGGGGCGACTCCCCCACCGCTGTGGTTACAAGGGTTATGGCACGATCTGCCGGCGGGAGCCGATGCCCCCCCCCCCCCCACTGTCAGCGACATCACGCGCTTGTGACGCTCTCCCCCACTTACTAGTAGTCCCTTTGAAGAGCCACCCGTATGCGCCCCGTGACCGGTGGCACAATCACTGTCATCACTCTCCCCCGACACTAATCTCTCGGCATCCTGACTCAGTCAAAACTTCTTGTTTGGACAAGCGTCGACAACATGATTTTTGCTCTTACATTGCAAACAAAGATGGTCCCACTCACACTTTGATCTGGTACAGCCTTCTTTGTTATAGTTATGCCCTAAGCACACACCTTTCACCTTGTTTGACCCCCCCACCCGAGGCCTGTACCAAACTTTTACCGCTCGTCGCTCTAGCTTTATTGTTACTTCTATACGACCTACAGTTGTCCATATTGAAATGCAATAAGGATAAACCGTTGTCCCCCATTTTGAAACCCCTCAAACCTTTGTCCCGAGCCTTCTCGCGCACTGCATGATCATAGCCTCTATAACCTATCAACGAATCCATGTCCATCTCTACCTTAACAGCCCGCTTCATGGCCCACACTAGTGCAGCGTACAGCAATTCACTGAAAGTCAGTCTATTCACACTCTTCTTCCCCTTTGTCAGAGAGCTTGTATATATATAGATGAGAGGGACAACTCCCATACTAGACCATGTAACAGCTGCCGACTGTGGCGCTCCAAGTGGTGGTTGTTGAACAGTTTACGCATATGGGCAAACTCAAGGCATTGTCAATGGTTGTGTGCAATCTTGCTACAGAAAAAGTGAAATATCTCTAAAACTACACCACCTAGAAGCAAATCGCATGGTACACATATAGAAAACATGTTTACCAAAAGGATTATATTAAATTTATACGGTTACAGTTCTGGATTTCTATTAATTTTGAATAAAACTGACATTTTGCACTGCACGTACGACAAACTCAAGGCATTGTCAATGGTCGTGTGCAATCTTGCTACAGAAAAAGTGAAATATCTCTAAAACTACACCACGTAGAAGCAAATCGCATGGTACACATATAGAAAACATGTTTACCGAAAGGATTATATTAAATGTATAAGGTTACAGTTCTGGATTTCTATTAATTTTGAATAAAACTGACATTTTGCACTGCACGTACGGCAAACTCAATACATTGTCAATGGTCGTGTGCAATCTTCCTACAGAAAAAGTGAAATATCTCTAAAACTACACCAAATAGAAACAAGCCGCTTAGTACACATAGAAAACATGTTTACCAACAAGATTATATTGAATTTATAAGGTTAGGGTTCTGGATTTCTATTAATCTTTTAAGAAAATTAATGGTTTGCACTGCGCGTACCGGCAAACTCAAGGCTTGTTCAACAATAACCGCCAGGATCGCCACTGCAGCCTGTGGTACATATTTTCGCGGGAGTTGTCCCTCTCATCTATATACATGCTCTCTGCCTTAGTGAAGCGGTCTAGTGCAAACTTACTTCTCCTTCTGCGGCGCTCTCTGCTTCCACTCCTCGACTCGTCCGTGTCCGAGTCCCTGGGTAGATCGTGGGGTCGTGGGTTCGAACCCCGGTCGAGTCAAACCAATGACTTAAAAATTTATACTTGTCACTTCCTAGCCAGGCGCTCGGCATTATTAGGACAGGGCAAGGACTGGTGTGCTCAGTGTCAGGATAATGTGACTGAGTGGGATAACAGGTCATGGTGCCAGTGGCCTGGTTTCCCAGTGGGACAGAACTATAAGTTTGATTGTTTGTTGTTGTTTTACGTCCTAGCAACATCTAATGTCATATCAGGATGGGTACCGACTTGTGACAGTGCGCACTCATGGCGAATTTATAGTGCTGTCTCACTGGGAAACCAGGCTGCTGGCACCATGACCTGGTATCCCACTCAGTCACATTATCCTGACACTGAGCACACCAGTCCTTGCCCTATCCTAATAATGCCGAGCGCCTGGCTAGGAAGTGACAAGCACCAATTTTCCAGTCATTGGTTTGACTCAGCCAAGGTTAGATCCCACGATCTACCAGCACGGGAGACGGACGCTCCAACTCACTATGAAGTTGCCATGAGTGTGCACTGTCACAAGTCGGTACCCGTCCTGATATGACCGTAGATGTTGCTAGGATGTAAAACAACAAACAAGCAAAACCGAGTCCCCGGACGATGATGAAGATGATGGAGACGAATCCCCAAACTTGGGCTCGAGTCCGTCGCTGTAGACGCCTTCTTTTTGCTTGACTTCTTTCTCCTCGATTTGCTGCGCGAGCTCGTCTTTTCGGCCGCATTTTCCTCTGCCGCGATCTCCTTCTCCAGCACAGCCTTCAGCTCTGCTTTCCGTCGCAACAATACACGCGCCTCCAACATCTTGCGAAGCTCGATTTCCTCCGCGTCAGGTGGGATCTCACTAGCCGTGCATGCTATTTTTGGATTCCCTGCACTGCCCTCTCCCAATGATAGCTTCAACATGGCGTCCCCCACAACGTCCTCACTACTCTCACAGGCGCCGATCTCCTCCTCCACCGCCTCTGCCTTGATTTTCTTCCTCGCCACTTTGGCTTTTACCACAGTGCACTTAGCACCGCGAGGTGGCTCATGCTCATCTCCACAAGCCTGGCAAACGTCCACGACCATTCTGACAAAGGCAGAAACCAACACAACAACAATAGTCACCCGCCCGACGGCGTACGTGTTGCCGCAGCTGTACCAAACAGCTAACACGTCTCACAGTAAAAATTCTGGCCGACTGGAGACCGAATGCGTGTCGTGTCACCCGAAATCGCTTTCCCCGCAAATCTTCCTCCTGATTAGAGGATAGCCCGCCACCCGCAAACGGCTCCCCCGCAAATCTTTCTCATGATTGGGGGAGGCTTGCGTCTCAGCGAACTAAGAGATGGGGGCGTACAGGCGGCACAGCGTCCAGCCCCCAGCTGGTCGCATCATGATAGGGCCCCCTACAGCCTAAATAATATTAGCATAACTAGTTATACCCCAGGAAATGTATGTGCATCCGTCTGTAATGTGCCACTTACACTATTGACGTTGAGCAATGTGGACGTGCAGCTATGAAAATCGTTATGTATTTCTATTAATTTTGAATAAAATCGAAGTTTTGCCCTACGCGTTTCGGCGCCACAGCACTGGCAACTAGCACTCATGAAGGCTAAAACAACACAGTGATTTGTGCTGCAGCAATGTTATGCCTATGCGGAGCATTTATTTTTTTTTTTTAAATGTTGAAGCTTTCATTGGGTCGATTAAAAGATCTTAATGCGTGATTGAAGAGGAAGATCTGAAGTATTCAATTTAACATAAGAGCAATCTTTTCTGAAAGGATTAAAAAGCAGAGATAGTAGTGAAACGTTGGGATATTCTGAGTGTCAGTGCCAGTCGTAGCCATACCGGATCACGGCCTCAAAAACTATTTTCGCAAAATAAATTCAAGAACTTCCAATTGGCTGATAAAAAAAAAGCTGAATGTGAAATTGTAGAGAAAGATCGATTTAATAGAAATAAGATAAATTTGCTTTCAAAGCACCGAAAGACACAAATTACTGTTGTAGTAGTGTGCACTGACCTCTCAGGCAAGTAACCACATAGACAGGTAGGCGTGGGTCGTGTGTTGATAGCAGGGAGCCTAGGTGGTGTAATGGTTAGCACACTGGCACGGAATGCAAAGAGATGTGGGTTCGAGTCCCGCTCTAGGCACAATATTTCCCATTTTCATCACCCCCATGACACTGGTGCCGTGACCAGGATCCTATACAAGCTACGCGCTGTATGGTTGTTGAACCTACCCTGTGTATGTATGTGTAAGTGCATTGCCTGTATATATGTAATTGTAAGCATTAAAAGACTTACAATTCCAGGGGGACGAGTGTAGTAGTGTGCACTGACCTCTCAGGCAAGTAACCACATAGACAGGTAGGCGTGGGTCGTGTGTTGATATCAGGGAGCCTAGGTGGTGTAATGGTTAGCACACTGGCACGGAATGCAAAGAGATGTGGGTTCGAGTCCCGCTCTAGGCACAATATTTCCCATTTTCATCACCCCCATCACACTGTGATAGTTAGGGTAGTTGCTCACGTATGCAAGAACCCGAGAGGAGGATATTATGGTTGATGGAAATAAGCTCAACTCTGTTCCGGAATTCACCTACCTCGGAAGCACTATATCAAGTGATGGACGCATTGATGCTGAAATACAGAGGAGGATGGCCAAGGCTACCGCATCTTTCGGCCGACTACGCCAGAGACTCTGGAACAACCACCATGTGTCCATGCGCGTCTAAGGCAAGATCTACCGTGCAATTGTGCTATCCACCCTACTATATGGAGCCGAGGCCTGGACAGTGTACAGACGACAGGTGAAAAAGCTGCATGCCTTCATGATGCGACATCTGAGTTCAATCATGAGGCTAACTTGGAAGGACAAAGTGACAAATAAGGAAATACTCGAATGGACAGGGCTGCCCTCTATGGAAGATCTTCTGATTAAAAAGAATCTCCAGTGGACTGGACACCTCATGAGGATGTCATCAGACAGGCTACCAAAGCAGATCCTCTATTCTCAACTGTCTTCTGGTTACAGAAAGAGAGGGTGCCCTCGTCTCCGGTTCAAGGATACCATCAAGAGAAACCTGAAGCTGAGAGACATTAAGACCGACTCATGGACATCGCTCTCACAGCAGAGAGCTAAATCGAGAGCGGCAGTCAAGTAATGAAAGCAGTCTTTGTCGCATCGCGACCGACAGCATGATGATGATGATGCGTAGCCACGGAGGCTAAAGTTATGCGAGGAACTAAGGCGCATGCATGCACACTGCCGTACGTCTAGACCGCCAGGCTACGGATACGTGGCCACTGCCATTTGTCTAAAGCTAAGATTCCTCATACGCGGTATGCGAATGCGAATAAAATCGAAAAGCATGTAAATGAATAGTGGTGCCTCCATACGTCCGAATGCGAATGCGGCAAATGGATCGACCCATGCACCGATCGGTGCGAATGCGAATACTGCTGCGTTTGCCATAGAAAACAATATTGTTCCTTCACAAAGCGGGTACTGCCTGCAACACTTTTGGTGTTTTCCACTAATTTCATTAACCCCAACTGGCATCCCTGACTAATATTACTGTAATGTAATTACAGGCTGTAGTAAGACTTTCCCTATTTGTATGAAGAGTTCTAGAGCTTATACATAATACGTTCTCTCTGCAGGCAGGTAGCACTCCCTCCCCCGCCACACACACGCACGAACGCACGGGTACTGAATGCGGATACATTGCGACTTCCGCTGGTTACCTCAGTAAGGACTGAAACTGCGACTCATCACGCCGGGTCACAGCTTCAGCTTACACGGCGGAAGATGGGGATGGTGCCAGCCCTAGTCTTCACTATAGAACCTATACTTTAAACTCACTTCGCACCTATAGCCGTATGCCTCCTGTGGTCCTGGTCACCAAACTTGGTAGGGTTATTCCCATACATTTGTTTATAATGTACATTGCAGTGGAATTGTCTTGAGCAAATATGTTAGATGAGATCAAAATAGAGATTCCTGTATCATGGTATATATGAACTAACCACCTCCACCGTCTGCCATGTAAGCTGTAGTGGGTTGAGTCGACATGCTAGGACACATATATAGTGCGAGGGACCGACAGAACTCTGAGTATTGCTAAAACACTTGCAGTACATCAATCTATCAATGGAGGCGCCAGGCGAATTCTTGTCACAGGATGTCAAGACCTTCCAGTTCCAGGATGACTTGCCGTCACTACCCCAACCCGACCTTGACAACACGCTCGATAAGTACCTGGAGTCAGGTGAGTAGGTGTGAATATTTATAACAACCATCTGCATGAGCTTAGTGTCAATAACGTATATCAAAGCGTTTCAGGGGACAACAATTATTATGTAAGTTAAAATAGCCTCTAAATTATATATCCAAGAAAAAGATATAAAACTGAAACCATGACACTCAATCTTTTACAAGCGTCTCCTCCTGAAGAATTGATCCAAAAGAATTTCACATTGAGTATGTATGTAATCACATACACCTGTATGAATGAATATTTTAACCCTTTTTAAAACACTTCAATCTCCACTAATTCTGCTTCGTTTGAAATAAAAATTATATGAAATTAAAGCTTATTCTTTTGTCATTTAGGGTATCTGATTTTTAGTTAGCATTATGAAATAAATTAGAGTCAATGGAAACTTGTTTGGGGGTACCATCGGCAGATCTGTGCATGCTCGCCGAATTTGTTTTCATCCAGTCTGAGCTACTCCCTTCCCTAAAATTGATGCCTTGGTGAGCAGTGAGTGACCTGAGCTAAAAATAACCACCAATGAAAGACAGAGAAGAAACTAGGATTCATTAGCATATCAAACATGGCTATTTTTAAGTGGGAAATTTGATTGAACTGAAGGAGTGAAAACATTAAGACATCAATCCTCCTTGAAAATTGATCAGGATCGCGCTGAATATTATATCATCAGAAAGCTCAAGTCTTCCTCTACCTAACCAGAACAATATTTGGTTGAGATTTATATCGTGCTCATCAAGGTTGGTCTGAGAAGTGATTATGTATTCCCATCTCTGCACTGGAGCAACGAATATGGCGTCGATTGAAGCTACCGTGTCGACAGAAAACATGTACGGTCATATAGAGCTTTTGATTTACATTATTTTAGAATAAAAATTAGAGTGATAGTGTAAGTAGAACAGAAGTTATGATGTTTTCAAGAATTTATCATTGACCCTGCTGATATTCAGTAGAAATTAAGGAATTTAGCAAGTTTAGCATGAAATATCTGAAAGAATAACAAAGATAATGGTCTGGAAAAGTGAGCCTGCTATCTGTGCTATAGAGAGTGAGATTCTTTAATATTGGACAAATTATATGCAACATATTTTCTGGGCCGGGCCTTAAAAACCTAGATTTGCCTAATTTGGAAATGTGCACAAATAAGTGCAAAAGAATGAATGTTTAAAACCTCATAATTTCGGAACTTATCAAGAGATCTATATAAATTTTATATATCTGAAATCGGATTTAAAAGATCTATACAGCTATACAATTTTAAACACTGAAACATTAAAATATAAAATCACTTTGGAGTACCTAGTGTTATACGCATCTTTCTCTGGGGTGTTGCTGGCTGTGTGTATGTTTGCAGTTCGTGCTGTCATGACAGATGACAAGTACCGTCAGACCGAGTTTATTGTGAGCTCCTTCAGGGCATGTGTCCACAAAAGTACATATCTGTATGTGACCACACACCTGTCTGTATATAGTCACGCACCTGTCTATATAAGTTACCACACACCTGTTTGTATATCTGTCTGTATGTAACCACACACCTGTATCTATGTGACCACCCACCTGTCTGTGTAATTATTTGTGTATCTCCCCAGGCTTATGTTGCTGGTTGTGTGTATGTTTGCAGTTCGTGCTGTCACGACAGATGGCGAGTACCGTCAGACCGAGTTTATTGTCAACTCCTTCAGGGCAGGTGTCGGCAAAACTCTACACGAGAAGTTCCTGCTGCAGATCGCCAACCAGAGGAACTGGGTAACGTGCCACTAATAATTATTTCAGGTGGTTTTAGTCGCAAGGATGTTGCAGCTGCTGCACCAACGACCTCCTTGTGCCAGGAGCCTGAGAATTTTGGTTATCGAGCAGTCGCCGCCAAATCCCCCTAATCATTGGCGGCTGGTCGGCGAGCGGTCGACGACCAAGGTTTTTGCACCAATGTCGCATGGCAGTCTCAAGGAGGTCGTCGGCTTTTGGTCGTACGGTGGTTGCAAGCGAATGCTGGTCGTAGTGTGACTGGGGCTTTAGACCTATAGCTGCTGTACCTTGTACAATACCTAGCTTTGCATGCCATGTAAGTTCGAACCCTGGTCGAGTCAAACCAATTCATTGGTTTGACTTAAAAAATTATACTTGTTGCTTCCTAGCCAGGCACTCGGCATTATTAGGATCGGGCAAGGACTAGTTGGCTCAGTGTCAGGATAACGGATATCAGGTCATGGTGCTGGTGGCCTGGTCTCCAAGTGGGGTACACTCTAAAGATGCCATGAGTGCGCACTGTCACAAGTCAGTACCCGTCCTGATATGACCTTATATGTTGCCAGGATGTAAAACTGTCCTCGCCTCACCAGGTGCAGACCCACACGCAGGTAGGCTTCAGCAGGATTAAGAGTGGGAGCCTAGGTGGCCTAACGGTTCGGACGCTCACTCTAGACGTGTGTGTTTGGGATGTGCTCTAAACATGGTATCTGCTAGGGTTTCCATGGCAATACATCTCCATAATAAGTTGTACAGCACATTGTTAGTACAAAATCTTAGTAAATGATGCTAAAACCACTCAATATATATGTACTCCAGGTAATTCAATATCTTCATGATTAATTAGAAACATGTCCTTATTTTGTTCTTCATAAACAACTCAAAGTTCTGTCCAAGTTTTAAAGCGGCACATAATTGTGTCCTTGAGTTTGTTTGGAATCAATATAACGAATAGTGCCGTTTTTATTGGACGATTCTAGATTTAGCTTCACTTAGGAACGACTTGTGTGTATCTCTATAAAGACAACATAGCTACGCAGTAAAACAGGACGACCACAGAGAGCAGAGAATTAATTCCATTGAAGCAAAGCTCCATTTTAAGTCGACGGCTGGCAGTTTGAGTGGTGTAGATAGGCTAATAGGAAATCACTACAGGCAAGGAAGGAAAGTAGATAAAGAGTGAAAGGTAGGAGAGTGAGACTCCCTCAATTATTGTATATTTTACTTCGGTACAACGGCTCGGCTACTCGAGGCCGAGGGAGAAGGAAGCAACATCCGGTACAGCAATTAGCATATTCCACTCGTAACGGGAGGACGTTACGAGCTGTACGAGCAGTTTTTGCAAGATTTATACGAGTTAACGAGTGAGTACGAGTTTGTTAACGGGTATACTCGTTTATTTATGTTTCACGCACATATTTGTCGCTTTGGTTAGCGTTTTTTACGATTTGTTGTCGTTTTTTAAGTCAATTGTGCGTTTATCTGCCGGTGCGTAGTATGACAACACCACCATTTGTTTTTGCCGCCCGTTGCCCAACGGAGAGCGGATTGACTGGAGTCAATCTTCGATTATTTATTATCGGGAAATCGATGCCTTAAGTGTCATTACTGATAGATTTCTCAAGGTTAGGCGTACCCCCGAGTGTTCTAATATTTTCTCCGGCTTGTCGGTGCTGTAGCCACAGGAAGGAGAAGTGTAGGACACAGAGGGTGTGGGAGGTACCTACACTGGTCCTACCCCGTCGTTGGTAAACGGCTTGGGATTCCCAGCCATGTTGCTTTCGATTTAAATTTAGCTTATATGCCTTGCATACACCGGTGTAAATACGGTTTTTATAGTGCTTCTACGCACTTGTTCCGCTGCCCTGTTGGTTAGATGCGGCTCGAGCTTGGTCTAAAACATAGTTTTTCTTTGGTTTTTAGACGCTTCGAGATGGCGGCGAAGCAGAGTAGCGCGGGGGCGTCGCTCACCTCAGAACGCGAGGAGAACCCTGCATTGGGTTCGGGCCAGTCGGAGATGTCTTCACCGAAGGCAGGGCTCTCCAGTAAGGATGATAGAGTAGTCCAACTGATTCACAAACAACTTCAACAGTTGTTGCCCGATACGAGGCCGCCTACGGGGGATCGTGGGTTTGAATCACGTTCAAGGAAACGGACTCATCAAGTTTCGGATTCGGACTCCGACTGGGATGATGCGTCTCATGCCCAACAGTCTACAGACTCGGAGGGGGTACAGGCTTCTAAGCCTAAGAAGGCGAAGAAGGATTCTTCGGAGGGAGACGAGTACTACAAGAAGCGTAGCAAAGTTCGGAAACCGAAAAAGTTGAAGAAGTCCAAATCCAAGAAGAAGAAGAAAAAGTCTTCTTCAGATTCTTCTTCTGATTCCACAACAACGGATAGTGATTCAGAAGCGTCGCATAGGGGTAAATATGTTGACATCACTACTAAAGTAATGAAGAAGATCCGTCTCGATAAGCGCAAAAAGATCAACACCTGTTCTTTAATGCGCAAGAATGTGCGAGGTCACTTTCACGCCTTCAAACCGGTGGAAGTTATAAGTAAGCTCGCCGAACAGTACACGGGGATTAAAGGCCTACCCGAAGCGACAATGAAAGACATGGATGCGGATGTCACTATGAGTGAAGACCGAAAAAGAACGGAAGCTTGTTTGAGCATGGCTCATAAAGGGGTCTTGGTTGCGTTAGCAGCAATTATGCCAATTGCAAACCGTATGATGACTGATCGCAAATTTACCACGCTTTGCGAGGATATGAATGCGGGGGTGGCAGCTTTGACCGCAACTAGTAATTTCCTTTCATACCGCAGGTATGAGAATGTGTTTAAATCGGTAACTACGGAGGCAGGCAAAGAGGTGGCTAGGTCCAAGAAAGTGGTCAATAACGACGGTAAGGAATACACGTTATTCCTTCCTCCGAAGCCGGTTAAAGGCAAGCCCTTGGTTTCGATAAAGATGTTCGGAGGCCAGCTGCAGTACTTGTTTAAGCAAGTGGAGACAGCAGCCAGACAATCTAAGCATCATGATGTGAAGAAGGATAGTCTGGGCAAGTACAAGAAGTACAGATCGGATTTTTGCGGCAGGCGAACCGGGCAACGGGGAGGACGTCCAGGCAGCACCAGCTCCTCATATCAGGGGAGAGGACGCGGACAGAGGAACCAGTTTGGTTGGAATGACACCAACCGTCCGTTCAGGGGGACCCCGACTCACAAACCGCTCCCCAGGCCAGCCAACAACAACAACAACAACAACAACAACAACAACAACAACAACAAGTAGAGGAGTCAACCCAACTTCTGTAAGCTTTTTTCATGCGGGCAATATAGCCAACCATTTTTTGGCATGGCAAAGTATCACTAGTAATGATGAGATACTTAATATTGTACAGGGAGTTGATATTCCGTTTACAGAAATCCCCGTTCAAACGCAAATACCTATTCGTTATCGTCTTTCGTTAGATGACCATCAAGCTTTAGATAAGCAGGTGAAAAATTTCTGTTCTAAAGGAATTGTTCAGCCAGTCCAACATATGGAAGGGGAATATATTTCTAATATTTTCTCTAGACCCAAGCCTAATGGGGATGTTAGAATGATTTTGGATTTAACTAGTTTAAATAAATTAGTTGTTTATAAACATTTTAAAATTTTTTCGTTGGACACCAGGTTCTTGGCTTGCTAGTGTAGATTTAAGGGATGCGTATTACACTAGCCCTATTTCTCAATCGTATAGGAAATTCCTGAGGTTTTTATGGGAAGGACAACTCTTTGAGTTTACGTGTTTACCTAATGGCTTGGCGTGTGCACCGCGTTTGTTTACGAAGTTGCTTAATCCTTTTTTTTCCAAAATGGCCAAGAAGGGGCATGTAATGTTTCCTTATATTGATGATTCGTTTATTGTTGCACAAACACAACAAAAATGCTTGAATGCCATAAAAGATTTATGTGATGCATTAACACAAGTGGGGCTTTATATACGTAATACAAAATCGGTCTTAATCCCTACAAAGAAATTAAAGTGTTTAGGGTTCTTTATTGATATTGAACAAATGACAGTGTCCTTGACTTCGGACACGATTGATAAATTCACAACCACTGCTTGTGAATTACTGGGGTTGAAAAGGCCAAAAATAAGGAAAGTAGCTGTGCTAGTGGGGATTATGGTGGCTTATTCGCCTGCCGTTTTATATGGTAAGGCACATATTAAATCTCTTGAGATAGATAAAAATGTTGCGTTATCTAAAAATAAAGGTAATTTTGAACGTCTGATGACCATTTAAAAAAATGGGCGGGAAGATGTGGAATGGTGGCTAAGGCACATTGGTAACTCTCATAATCCTATTAGAATGGGGGAGCCTAATACTGTTGTTACGACAGATGCGTCACTTGAAGGATGGGGTGCCCATTTAGGGGATCTCGCTACAGGGGGCCGTTGGCTAGATGAGGAAAGAGATGATCATATTAATGTTTTAGAACTCCGAGCCATTTATTTGGGGTTAACGAGTTTAGTAGAAGTGACTAAATCCATTGTACAAGTTTTAACAGATAATACTACAGCCATGGCGTATATTAGAAATATGGGTGGCACTAAGTCTAAAGCTTGTAACAAATTAGCAAGACATATTTGGGATTGGGCTCAAAAACAACAAGTTTGGATTACAGTGGCACACATTCCAGGTAGTCAAAATACTTTAGCGAATTTTAAAAGTCATTGTTTTCATGACCATTTAGAATGGTCTTTGAATGATAATATTTTTGATGAAATCTGCCAAAAGTGGGGAATCCCAGAAGTTGATCTGTTCGCATCTTGGAGGAATAAGAAAGTTGATAAATATGTATCTTGGCATCCAGAGCCAGAAGCCTGGAAAGTTGATGCTTTTTCTATGACATGGAATGATAAATTTTATTATATTTTTCCCCCGTTTGCCTTAATCAGCAAGGTAGCCAGGAAAATCAGGCTAGACAATGCACATGCGATGCTAATAGTGCCGGAGTGGAACACGCAGCCCTGGAGGGCAGCAGTGGAATGGGGAGCGAAAGACTGTTTACGATTCCCCAGAGGCCCGCTGAACCTAGGTTACCAAGGCAAAGTAACAAACACGGGAGACGTGTCCACAACACCCCTATTGGCATTCCTTTTTTAGTTAAATATTTACAAAAGTTTGGTTTAGATAAAATTACCCAGGATAGGTTAATTTCACTAGCGTGGCGACCAGGAACTGTTAAGCTATATACATGTTATTTAAAGAAATGGGGCATTTATTGTTTAATACGTAAGGTGAAGCCTATGGAACCTTCTATCGCTCAAGTAACACGTTTTTTACGGATGATGGAAGATGATGGCCTGGGTTATGGATCATTAATGCAGCCAGATGTGCCCTATCTGTGATTCTTCCTAGGATTGAAGGACAAACAATTGGAAAACATCATGTTATTCATTGGTTTATGAGGTCTATTTATGAAAGGAATCCTCCTAAGCCGAAATATAATCGTTTTTGGGACGTTTCAGTAGTGTTTAAGCTGTTCCAGCAATGGTCTAGTAATAGACATTTATCGATTGTTGCCAAACGATTGTTGCCCTTTCACTTCAGGGCTTAGATATTGATGATAAGGAGGCTACGTTTGATTTGGACTAGTTATTAAAATCAAACCGGATAGGAGACCCACTCTCATCAATTCATTTGACGAGTTTTCCACAGGATAGGAAACTCTTGTGTAGTGTCGGCTATTAAAGTGTATATATCCAAGACAAAGGCAATAGGGAATTCTCGCCAGCTTCTGATAAGCTTCATTAAGCCACATAAGGCTATCTCCAGAGACACGCTCGCAAGATGGACGATTAATGTGCTCAAGGCAGCGGGCGTTGGTTTCAAAAGCAAGACATTTGGGGATCTCGGTTAAGAAGATCCTGTCACACGCCGGCTGGAAGACGGCGAAGTCGTTTGCAAAACATTACAACAAACGACTCGAGAAGACAAGTGGGGTGGCTACCCGACTACTCACCAACTAAGAAGGTCGCGTGAGTGTGAACAGTTTAAGTTATGATTGTTCTGACTATTACATTGTTATAATGTACATGATTGAGGATAAAAATGAGACTACGTAAATATCTCCCTCGGCCTCGAGTAGCCGAGGCGTTGTACCGAGGTAAAATAGTATAGTTAGACGAATCTTACCTTGGTACAGATGATGGATAACTCTTGTTTTCCCGAGGTACAAGCCTCGGATAGTCGTGGACTAGGGCCCGCCCACCACACCCTGTCACGACTATTACGTTTGCTTGTGCCAATAAGAAAACATGAGGATTTCCAATCATTAAGCTCATTTTTATCCTGAATAATTTTGTGAAGATTGCTGTACCGGATGTTGCTTCCTTCTCCCTTGTCCATGACTATCCGAGGCTTGTACCTCGGGAAAATAACAGTTATCCATCATCTGTACCAAGGTAAGATTCGTCTAACTATACTATATAGTTTCAGGAAACAAGATGGTGCTGATCACATGATCAACTCTTCCAATCACTAACAGGCATTCTTCTATCCACCAATGAGGGTTCAATATCCTTGTAACCAAGGCATGGTTAGGTCTGGCTACAGTGTCCTGTTGTGTCTGGTGTGCAGTGATCCATAAATAACACTTGGGGGGGGGGGGGAGGGGGTATGTGAGGAGAGTTCCAAAGACTCTCACATGTCAAGAAGTGACCCTCTCTCAGGTCAAGAAGTGACCCTCTCTCACTATCTATATTGATATGCAATTTCTATCTTTAATTAATAATGGATCACCAACTCCACATATACCTTATATGCCTTTGGTTTTACATACCATCTACCATTATATAGACAATTTATTATAGAAATTAGAATAGTTCTCCATACCAATATCTCAAATATCGGAAAATTTTACATCCAGACAGACTGTCAAGGAGAGATGTACATTTTCTGGATGTGAGCTGTGCCTACAACCAGTTGTGTCTCTACTCCTCTACATGACTACATTAAAACTGTCCTTTCAGCTGGAGGAGCTATGGGAGCGGAAGAGTTACCTGGAGGGCCGCTACCCGTCTGCACCTCTCGTCAACATCTCAGGCATGGGCCCCTACTACCACACCGTGTGGCCCCCTACGCCCGGCTCCCAGGTCGAGCGGGGCGCCATTGTGCTCTACACCAACATGCTCTTCTGGAAGCTCCTCCGCACGTACGCAAGTCTCACTCCATAACATCAGTTTCTTCTCTTGTCTTTCTTTTATCCATAAAATGCATTGTCTTCACTATCGTTATTATTATTATTACTTTTTGGGGGTTAACATTTATTCATCAGAATATATACTTTTATCAGAGTCAGTGGTGGCACTTTGTTGATTAGATTATTCGTGCGCAGCAATAATTGATGCCGCTTTGTTGATGGGAAGGTGTCAGTGATTCTGCTTTGTTGGTGAGCAGGTGTCAGTGTTGCTGATTTGTTGGTGAGTGGGTGTCGATGATGCTGCTTTGTTTGTGAGCGAGTGTCAGTGGTGCTGCTTTTTTTTGTGAGTGGCTGTCAGTGATGCTGATTTGTTGGTGTGTGGGTGTCGGTGTTGATGATTTATTGGTGAGTGGGTGTTGATGCTGCTTTGTTGGGGAGCGGGTGTCAGTGATCCCACTTTGTTGGCGAGTGGGTGTCTGTGATGCTGATTTGTTGGTGGGTGGCTGTTGGTGATGCTGATTTGTTGGTGAGTGGGTGTTGGTGATGCTGATTTGTTGGTGAATGGGTGTAAGTAATGTTGCTTTGTTGATGAGCGGGTGTCGGTGATGCCGCTTTGGTGGTGAGTGGGTGTTGGTGCTGCTGATTTGTTGGTGAGAGGGTGTCACTGATGCTGTTTTGTTGGTGAGCGGGTGTCAATGATGCTGCTTTGTTAGTGAGCGGGTGTCGATGATGCTGATTTATTGGGTGTGGGTGTTGGTGATGCTGATTTGTTGGTGAGCTGGTGTTAATGCTGCTGATATGTTGGTGAGCGGGTGTCGATGCTACTGGCTTTGTTGGTGAGTGAGTGTAGGTGATGCTGATTTGTTGGTGAGCGGGTGTCAGTGATGCTGCTGATTTGTTGGTGAGCGGATGTTGGTGATTCTGATTTGTTGGTGAGCGTTTGTCGGTGATGCTGATTTGTTGGTGAGCTGGTGTCAGTGATGCTGCTGATTTGTTGGTGAGTGGGTGTTGGGGATGCTGATTTGTTGGTGAGTGGGTGTCAGTGATGATGCTGATTTGTTGGTGAGTGGGTGTCGGTGTTGATGATTTATTGGTGAGTGGGTGTTGATGCCGCTTTATTGGGGAGCGGGTGTCAGTGATGCCACTTTGTTGGCGAGTGGGTGTCTGTGATGCTGATTTGTTGGTGAGTGGGTGTCGGTGATGCTGATTTGTTGGTGAGTGGGTGTCAGTGATGCTGATTTGTTGGTGAATGGGAGTAAGTAATGCTGCTTTGTTGATGAGGGGTGTCGGTGATGCCGCTTTGTTGGGGAGTGGGTGTTGGTGATGCTAGTTTGTTGGTGAGAGGGTGTCACTGATGCTGTTTTGTTGGTGAGCGGGTGTCAATGATGCTGCTTTGTTAGTGAGCGGGTGTCGATGATGCTGATTTATTGGGTGTGGGTGTTGGTGATGCTGATTTGTTGGTGAGCTGGTGTTAATGCTGCTGATATGTTGGTGAGCGGGTGTCGATGCTACTGGCTTTGTTGGTGAGTGAGTGTAGGTGCTGCTGATTTGTTGGTGAGCGGGTGTCAGTGATGCTGCCTATTTGTTGGTGAGCGGGTGTCGGTGATGCTGATTTGTTGGTGAGCAGATGTCATTCTGATTTGTTGGTGAGCGAGTGTCGGTGATGCTGATTTGTTGGTGAGCGTGTGTCGGTGATGCTGATTTGTTGGTGAGCTGGTGTCGATGACGCTGCTTTCTTGTTGCAGGGAGCGGCTGCAGCCTGACATGATTGGGAAGGAGGAGGTGGCCTGCATGAACCAGTACGCCAGGCTCTTCAACGCCTGCAAGCGGCCGGGCCTCACAGTAGACACCCTTAATTATTTCTTTAAAACAGGTCAGTTTCCACGAATGTGAAAAGTATGTATAGTTTTAGCAGAATTCGTCATTGAGATATTGTATGCAGTTCAGTTTTATTTATAGTGATTTCCTATTTGGTTCATGGTTCTGGTATCTGCTGGAGAATATTGTCAGAATACAGAACTGGCCATAGTCTATATCCACCACCTTTAACCTCTCACACCGACCAGACAGGATGGCCGAATGATTTGAGTGTCCGTCTCCTGTTCTGGTAGATTGTGGGATTCGAACCCATGGGTTCGAACCCTGGTCGACTCAAACCAGTGACTTTAAAAAAACTGATACTTGTCGCTTCCTAGCCATGCGCTCGATATTATTACTAGGATAGGGCAAGGACTGGTTGGCTTAATGTCAGGATAATGTGACTGAGTGGCCTTGGTGCTGGCAGCCTGGTCTCCCAGTGGAACAGCACTATAAAGTCACCATGAGTGCACACTGTCACAAGTCAGTACCCATCCTGATATGACCTTAGATGTTGCCAGGACATAAAACTCCAACAACCTCTAACACCAACCATACCTCCTATTTTTAGTTTGCGCAGTTATTCCTTTTTGTGTGTCTATATCACATCTTCGCTTGTTTTGATATTGTCATAAAGCATGTCTATTCACATCTCCATGACGCCGACAGAGGCTGAGGGCGCATGTCCCAGTCACGTGGTCGTCATCTGCAAGGGGCGCTTCTTTAAGATGGAGGCGGTGCACTCCGATGGTGACCTTCTGACCCCGCCAGAATTGACGGCTCACTTTAATCACATCCGGGAGGTTTGCGACCAGGAGGATGCTGCGCCCGGACTGGGCGCCCTCACCGGCGACAACCGAACTAACTGGGCGCAGGTAAGTGGTGCGCCTATTTAGCCCGTCCTGATATGACCTTAGATGTTGCCAGGACGTAAAACTCAAACAACCAACCAGCTTATTTAGGAAAGGTGTGCATAGTCCGATAAAAGCATCACATTTTCAAAACCAAAATGCTTAACTAGATTAGATCCGAAATAATGTTTGTTTGTTTGTTTGTTGTTTTACATCCTAGCAACATCTACGGTCATATCAGGATGGGTACCGACTTGTGACAGTGCGCACTCATGGCGACTTTATAGTGCTGTCTCACTGGGAAACCAGGCCGCCGGCACCATGACCTGGTATCCCACTCAGTCACATTATCCTGACACTGAGCACACAAGTCCTTGCCCTGTCCTAATAATGCCGAGCGCCTGGCTAGGAAGTGACAAGCACCAATTTTCAAGTCATTGGTTTGACTCGACCATGGTTCGAACCCACGATCTACCAGCACGGGCTGAAATAATGAACTTAGATACTGATGCACATATTAAAGTTGCATAGTCTGAGATGAATGTATTAGATTGATCGCTATAACTTATATTTTAAATGGCTGTTTTTTACCCCAAAGCGAACAGTCCCTCTTAGCCGAGAGATTTGTTGAAAATGTACCAGAAGCCAGATATTTCATGTCATGTAACTAGTTACGCAAGTAATATTTGAGCAAAGGGTAAGGTTAATCGTTGGTGAAACTGTTCGGTGGTACAGTGCATCCTACAGTACTGAGCTGCTTTGAAGTCGGGCTGCCTACTGGGCAGCCCGCATCCTGTGCGACAGCGCGCATCCAGCTGCGACAGCGCGCATCCAGCTGTGATATCCCGCATCCTCTGCGACTGCGCGCCGGACCCGCGTGCGTGTGCACGATACTGTCTCTGCCTCCAGTCGGCAGGAAAATTCATTTAGATTACAAATGTAGGCATGACTTTGATCCCTGCACAGTCAAGTGTTATTACTGAGGATGTTGCACCTGAGTAGGCGTGTAGTGTACAGTAGATTCCTATGTAAACTGGCGCCTCGTTGAAGCACCCTCTGTCATGTTCGTTGCCACTTGTACCCGCTAAATGTACGTGTGAATTTGATCCCTGTACACGGAACTATTATTGAAGATGTGTGACAATGCACGTAGTGACCATAAACTTGCGCGTGTCGAAGTGCCCTTTGTCACGTTTGTTGCCACTTGTTCCTGCTAAATGTAGGTGTGAATTTGATCCCTGTACAATGAACTATTAGTAAGTATTACTGAGGTTGTTGCGTCTGAGAACGCGTGTCGTGTAGGTAACCTTTGTCATGTTCGTTGCCGCTTGTACCTGGCAGAACCGCGACCACCTGCTGAGTCTTGACCCGCTCCACGCAGACCACATCCAGGACATCGAGACGGCCATCCTAGTGTTTGTCCTGGACGAGGAGGAGCCGCA
Source organism: Branchipolynoe longqiensis (assembly GCA_030323885.1). Lineage (NCBI taxonomy): Eukaryota > Metazoa > Annelida > Polychaeta > Phyllodocida > Polynoidae > Branchipolynoe > Branchipolynoe longqiensis. The sequence continues at coordinate 266,665 of JASIRB010000655.1, read as the reverse complement.
GGACGAAATCGAGGTGAGCACCATTCACAGCAACACCCTGTGTCACCGCAGAGCCTGGCTTCCCGTGGGTTCAAGTCCCGTCTGAGTCAAATCGATGACAATCAAGATTTGTTTTTGTCGCTACCTCGCCTGGTGCTTCGTATTACTAGGATAGGGCAAGGTACTGGGAGACAGGACCGCTGGCGAGGTGATCTATATTGTAAATCATTGGTTTGACTCGGCAGGGGTTCAAACCACACTAGAAACCAGCACTCATTCATTTAGCACATGTATAACTGTGAACTAAAATAGGCAAGTCTGGCTGAAGAAACAAGAGGATTATGCGGCACTCAACCCCTCCAGAGAGGGTGGGTGGGAGAAACGAGGCACACTGAGAGGAGTGGCGAGGTGATATCAGAGAGCGTGTATATAAACAGATGAGAGGGACAACTCCCGCGAAAATCGGTAACACAGGCTACAGTGGCGTTCCTGGCGGTTAGTGTTGAACAAGCTTTGAGTTTGACGGTACGTGCAGTGCAAAACATTTGTTTTTATTCAAAATTAATAGAAATGCAGAAGCCTAACCTTATCAATTTAATATAATCCTTTTGGTAAACATGTTTTCTATATGTGTACTAAGCGGCTTGTTTCTATTTGGTGTAGTTTTAGAGATATTTCACTTTTTCTGTAGGAAGATTGCACATGACCATTGACAATGCCTTGAGTTTGCCGTATGCGTAGTGAAAAACGTCAGTTTTATTCCAAATTAATAGAAATCCAGAACCCTAACCATATCAATTTAATATAATCTTGTTGGTAAACATGTTTTCTATGTGTATTCCAATCAGTTTGTTTCTAGGTGTTGTAGTTTTAGAGATATTTAACGTTTTCTGTAGGAAGATTGCACACGACCATTGACAATGCCTTGAGTTTGACAGCTGTGTCATATACTGTTCAACAACCACCACTTGGAGTGCCACAGTCGGCAGGTGTTACACGGTCTAGTATGGGAGTTGTCCCTCTCATCTGTTTATATACACGCTCTCTGGTGATATATAGATACTGGGTCGTTTGTAACCTTACAATGGTTACCGGTTGCAGAACTGCAACATTATAGAGGCTCCGATAAATCGGCCCAATCTTTGGTTGAAGAATAATCTTCTGGTGGGACGGTTGTAGAAGCTGGGGGATGTCTTTACAACGATTAAACAATGAGTCGTTGGGTGCTCCAGTGCAGCGGTAGGACAGCACTTGTATCCAGCAGCCAGCAGCAAGGGTTTCCGAGGAAGGGCGGGTAAAGATGGGTGCAGCGGTTCCAGCAACGAGAACAAAGCGAGAGAAACCTAACGGTAAAGGCCCCCAACCAAGCACACAACTCCCTTGGTCAGGGGGAGAAGTATGCCTGGGAGAAAAAAATAAGGGTAGAGTCTAGGAAAGAGAAATGAGGAGAATTGAGTCAAAGGACCGTGTCTATTTGCTCTATGGCGACCATCCAGCGAGCCAAAGACACGGACAGAGTAAGAGTAGCGACCAGGAGCTCTTTTCAGACATATCAAGGAGGAGCAAGGCCAGTGGAGAGGAGATAGAGAGAGGTGTAGACGAAGTGCGGTCCGGATAGCAAGTGTGGTGAGGAGGTGTAGAAGTGGAGGGTTTATATATGGGTGAGACTTGGGGGTGCAGGAAAGGGGCCGTGTGCAAAGCACGTGAGTGGGGTGAGAGGGGTATGTAGGGTGAGTAGGGGGTGACATGTGCGGTCAAGCGTGACATGGCATGTCATGTGGTCTTGTGTAATGAGGCATGTCATACTCCTCGTGTGCAAATTAATAATGTTGATGGGCCAACATACACAATCTCACCAAAAACTGCTTCAAATAGGAATTAACTGTGGAGGTAGTAGTTCCAATGCCCAGTATTTATCTATATTTGCGTGTAAAGTTGGTAAAATGGGAGAGAATGCAAAATAAAATAAATAGATGGCAGCCACAGAAAGCTCTCAATTTGAATTTTAAAGTGTATTAATCTGCATGATTTAATCTATTCTACGATTCAAAAGTAGCTGGTAAATATAGAGAGGTATGAAGAATATATACCTTGCCTATTAGATTAAGAATGTATGGGTTCATTTCCATGACCCAGCCTTCTGACGCTTTTTCTAATGCGTTTAGCAGCCCTGTCTCAGGGCTGCAGGAGTAACTAAAGGCCCTGTCACACATCACCGGATTGGGGGAAACCGAAAGAAACCGAACAAAGTCTGTTGATATCTGGCAAAGTCCGGTTTGTGTCCGTACAAGTTTTGAACATGCACAAAACTTGGAACGGATGCTGCCGGATTGACATCTATGGTTCTTGGCCGGTTTGAGTTTGTTTCGTCCGTTGGCTATCCGTTCATGGCCGTTTCATGTCCGTTCATCCAGCGTTCTTTGACCCGATATCGCAACATTTTGACACATTTTAATACATTTTGATACTGTAATGGCCCCCCGAAAACCACGGACTAGACAATTCTGTCCGTTTTTTTTAAAAAAAGTTTTTTTTTACTGAGGCTGTATTTATACTGTCCATAGCATATAAGCCTGGGTACCCAGGCTTGTTTTCAATGCTGGCCAGTTGTAGTGTTGGTGTTATCTTACCACACAGTAGCTGCTGATAAGTAATTTGATTTTGTTCTATCCTTATTACTAGACTAGCCTACTCCTATTTACATATCATAGGCTTGTGCGTTGCTGCGTGGTGTGTTATCTGGCTACTTTTGACACGATTACCATCCATTGGGTGTCCCGCTGGTGGGCCGTGACCTATCACATGCCCCTTTGCAGTGCAGCTTAGTGGGGGTTTCCTAGCCTTATTTGGCACAGATATTTTTTTGTGAGTTTTTAGGTCAGGAATTTGTCGTTCCTTTACCGTTTGGGCATTCCACACCTTGGCAGCCATTTCCAGCGTGCTTCTCTCATGAGCTTTTATTTGACTTCTGGTCTGCTTTAGTAGTGGCACATTATTTGCTCTAGTTTTTGTTCTGCAGTATTTGCACTTTTTTTAGTAGTTTTTTTCTCGCACCCATGTAGTTTACATCTCCATAGTCAAAATAGGGGAGCACCATGCCCTTGAAGATTTTTATTGACATTTCTTGTGTCATGTAGTCTCTTAGCTTTGCAAATAGCCACAGTTTGTGGTTTACTTTCTGGATAATTTTATTTATAGATAGGTTGTAGTTTAGTTGGCTGTCCAACTCAAGGCCTAGGTATTTGTACTGGTCTACATTTTCTAATGTTTGGTTTCCTAACTTACAGTGTAGTTTTCTTTCTGGCATTTGTTTATGCGAGAAGAGTACTGTTTTTGATTTGCTTGTTTTGATGGTTATTTTGTTGGACTCACACCACTCATCTAGTTTTAGTAGGAGTTTATTTAGTTTAGTTATTACCTCCTCTTCTGTGGTGCATTTGCGTATATGACTGTGTCATCTGCATATAGTTGGAGGCACTCAGTTTGCAACCATTTTTCTAGATCGTTTATATAAATTATAAAGAGTAGTGGCCCTAACACTGACCCTTGGGGTACACCACATGTGACAGGTTGGTTGTCTGATAGTGTATTGTTTATTTTTGTTTTCTGTTGCCTGTTGCTCAGGTAGCATTTCATCCAATCCATGGTGTTGGATTTTATGCCCATGGTTTTTAGTTTTTCCAGTAGTATTTTATGGTCTACTGTGTCAAATGCTTTGCTGAAGTCAATGAAGGCTGCTCCAACTAATTGTTTTTGGTTCATTGATGCCAGTATGGCATTTGTTAGGTTAGCTATTGTTTTTGATGTGGAGTGCAGTTTCCTGAAGCCCCCTTGTCTTTCATTTAGTATATCGTTTTTTTCGAGGTGTTCATTTATGTGTCTATGTAACCATATTCTGTTTGTCTCCACCTTTATGAATGGGGGTGATGGTTGCCATTTTCCAGGCTGAGATAAAATGCCCCTGCTCAAAGGAGATGTTGAATATGTCTACTATACTGGCCTTGATGGCATGGAGTGCCTCTTTTAATATTTTGGTTGGTATTTCATCTATTCCACTTGGCTTATTTTTATCTATGTCATTTATTAGTTTTTTTACTTCTATCATATCTGTTTTGCAGGTGGGGATTTCGTTCTGCACAGTTCCTGATCTGTTTTCCCATCTTTTTTTGAATTTTTCTGACAGCTTTTACCCTATTGTGGCAAGTGTGTGTTCAGTTTGTTTGCTGCATCTTTGTCTGTGAGCATTGCCCCTTCCTTATCTTGGAAGTTTGTGTGCTCTTCTTTGTTATTTTTAGGGAATAATAGGTTTACATTTTTCCAGAATTTGTTTGTGTTGCTTCTCCAGTCTTTGTCCTGCTTTATTATGTATTTCTTTTTTGCTGTTCTCACAGCTTTGAGAGACTTGTTTCTGGCGATATGGTAGGCCAGTTTGTCTTCTATTGTTTCTGTTTGCTTTGCTTTATCACCCAGTTTACTTTTGGTTGTGATGAGTGTTAGCAGGTCTTTCTCTACCCAAGGGTCTTGGTTTTTTTGTATTTTTATTTTCTTTATGGGGCACATCTCATCAGTTGATTTTCTTAATTCTGTGATGATGTTGCCCCAATAGATATCAACGTCATCTCTGTTTTGTGTGATGTTGTTTATGTTTTGGTGCAGGTGATTTTTTAATGTATCTTCTGAGTAGTTTTTTAGGGACCTGCCCATTTTGTATTCATAGTGATTTGTGCTTTTGAGCTTTTTCCTGGTTACATATACTAGTTTCTGGTCGCTTATGCCCCAGCTTCTAGTGCCCCATTTTGTGGCATGGTTTGAGTTGGTTAGCATTAGGTCTATTGTTGAGCTATTATTGCTTAGCCTTGTGCTTTCAGTGATGAGCTGCTGCAGGCCTAAGATTTTCATGGTGGTTTGCAGCATTAGTTTATTTTGTTCATTGCTGCTGTAATTCACATTGAAGTCTCCTAGCACAAAGATTTCTGCATTTGTTGATTTTTTTACAGTGTTTATGCTCTTTTCTAGTTCTTCAAGGAATACTTCAATTTCACCTGAGGGTGGCCTATATAGGCTCACTATGGCTACATTTGCTTGTTTTTTGTTTTTTATTAGGCACCATAATAGTTCTATGTGCTCATTTGAGAGATTTGTTGGTTTTATCCTTTCAGTGTCTAGGTTTTTGGTGGCTTTGTAGTAAATGGCAACACCTCCACCCTTCTTTGTTTGGTTCATTGCATTAATGTGTTGTCTGTCATTACGTACAAGCCTATATCCGTCTATATTGAGGGTGTTGTTTTGGTGTAAGATGCATTTTTATTAAGTCTATTTTATTGGATGCGCTCTGGCAGTTTAGGTGGGCGAAGTGTGTGCCCCTTCCCAGTTTACATTCAATCTCTTCTACCATATTTATTTTACTTACTTTAAATAATATTTTTAGGATAGTGGTTGCTTGATTTCGCGAGTTTTGATTTTGTTTTGATTTTATTTTAGTTTAGCGATTGATGGATTCGGGGTGTATGTGCTGGTGCATACAGCACATATGGCCCCTTTAAATATATAGTCATGCATACCTCCGCTACTTTTACTCTCACGTGTGCGCACAGAGGAACCTCCTTTTGGCCTGCTGGGAGAGCTCTAAGGCTTTTCACCTGATCGCTGTCTTTTTTATATTTTCTTCTATATTCATTGGTGCTTATTTTTATATTCATTTTTGTGTTTATTTTCTGCTTATTTTACCTATTTATTTGGCCGTTTATTTATTTGTCGTTGTTTGTTAGGCTTTCCTTGACTTTTTGGAGGATGTCTCCCATCTTGTTTTTGTATCGTTGCTTGACCGTTTTACCTTCTCTGGCTGAGTCTAGAAACCTACCTGAGCCCCAGTATGGGCACTTTGTGCATTCTCTGGGGCATCTATTAGCTTTTTCTTTAGTTCCTCGTTTTGGGTGAATTTTGCATGGATGATATCCTCTATTACTTTTTCGTTTGTTTTGCACCATTCCGGTGTTCTCCATATTTTTTTTGCCATTGCCTTTATCGTATATGGGTTGTCTGCATTGTCAATCATCCTCATTATATCATGTTTCTCATGGAATTTTGCCATTATCGAGCAGTAATATTGCTCAGCTGATGCCGTTGCTCAATCCGGTGAGGTGTGACAGCGGCTTAACTATGGAGCAGACCTTGAGGGAGACAGTCAACACTGGCAGCTATGGAAGGCTCATTTACATATTGACCCAATGACCTACCTAGCAGCAATGTATCCACTCCGGGTGCCACTAATGGTCTTCCCCTGAGTCGCTACTAGACACTAGAAGGGACAGGTGAGGGAGGACTATTATTGTATGCCGGCAGTGACTGGTGGACCCGCTTTACCATAACGCAGTCAAACATTTTGCCCCTGCAATACTAACTATTTACATCTTTATCAGATTTAAGCTTTCTACAATTTGAATTAAAGCTGCATAGTCCGATGAAAACATCTGGTCCTTACTGTGCTGGTCCTTACTGTGCTAGTCCTTACTCTGCTGGTCCTTACTGTGCTGGTCCTTACTATTGTGCTGGTCCTTACTGTGCTAGTATATACTGTGCTGGTCCTTACTGTGCTAGTCCTTACTGTGCTGGTCCTCACTGTGCTGGTCCTTACTGTGCTAGTCCTTACTGTGCTGGTCTTTACTGTGCTAGTTCTTACAATGCTTGTCCTCACTGTGCTGGTCCGCACTGTGCTGGTCTTTACCATGCTGGTTCTTACTGTGCTGGTCTTTACTGTGCTGGTTCTTGTGCTGGTATTTACTGTGCTGGTCCTCACTGTGCTGGTCCTCACTGATGGTCCTAACTGTGATGGTCCTCACTGTGCTGGTTCTTACTGTGTTAGTCTTTACTCTGCTGGTCTTTACTCTGCTGGTCTTTACTGTGTTGGTTCTTACTGTGCTGTTCCTTACCATGCTGGTCCTTACCGTGCTGGTCCTTACTGTGCTGGTTCTTACTGTGCTGGTGTTTACTGTGCGGGTTCTTACTGTGCTGGTTCTTACTGTGTTGGTCTTTACTGTGCTGGTCTTTACTGTGCGGGTTCTTACTGTGCTGGTTCTTACTGTGTTGGTCTTTACTGTGCTGGTGTTTACTGTGCGGGTTCTTACTGTGCTGGTTCTTACTCTGTTGGTCTTTACTGTGCTGGTGTTTACTGTGCTGGTCCTTACTGTGCTGGTCTTTACCATGCTGGTCCTTACTGTGTTGGTCTTTACTGTGCTGGTTCTTACTGTGCTGGTCTTTACTGTGCTGATTCTCAATGTGCTGGTCCTTACTGTGCTGGTTCTTACCGTGCTGGTCTTTACTGTGCCGATTCTTTCTGTGCTGGTCCTTCTGTGTTGGTCTTTACTGTGCTGGTCCTTACTCTGCTGGTCCTCACTGTGCTGGTCCTTACCATGCTGGTTATTACTGTGCTGGTCTTTACTGTGCTGGTTCTTACCGTGCTAGTCTTTACTGTGCTGGTTCTTACTGTGCTGGTATTTACTGTGCTGGTTCTTACTGTGCTGGTCTTTACTGTGCTGGTTCTTACCGTGCTAGTCTTTACTGTGCTGGTTCTTACTGTGCTAGTCTTTACTGTGCTGGTTCTTACTGTGCTGGTCTTTACTGTGCTGGTTCTTACCGTGCTGGTCCTCACTGTGCTGGTCCTTACTGTGCTGGTTCTTAATGTGCTAGTATTTACTGTGCTGGTTCTTACTGTGCTGGTTCTTACTGTGCTGGTCTTTACTGTGCCGGTTCTTACTGTGCTGGTCCTCACTGTACTGGTCCTCACTGTGCTGGTCCTTACCATGCTGGTTCTTACCGTGCTAGTCTTTACTGTGCTGGTCTTTACTGTGCTGGTTCTTACCGTGCTGGTCCTCACTGTGCTGGTCCTTACTGTGCTGCCATCTTTCCTCCAGCTCACCCATGCAGGCCTGACAGGAAACCCTGGCAACAGGTGGTTTGACAAAAGTATGAACCAAGTCATCTTCAAGAACGGTCTCGTCGCCGGCAATTGTGACGTAAGTATTGCGTAGTACAAGACTTCGATTAAATGCATCTAGTGCTGATATGCAGTACAATGCGTGGTGATATGCAGTACAACGCTTGGTGATATGCAGTACAATGCTGGTGATGTGCAGTATAATGTTTGGTGATATGCAGTACAATGTTTGGTGACATGCAGTACAATGTTTGGTGATATACAGTACAATGCTTGGTGATATGCAGTACAATGCTTGGTGATATGCAGTACAATGTTTGGTGATATGCGGTGCAATGTTTGGTGGTATGCGGTGCAATGTTTGGTGATATGCATTACAATGTTTGGTGATATGCAGTGCAATGTTTGGTGATATGTAGTACAATGTTTGGTGGTATGCGGTGCAATGCTTGGTGATATGCAGTACAATGCTTGGTGATATGCAGTACAATGTGTGGTGATATGCATTACAATGTTTGGTGGTATGCGGTGCAATGCTTGACAATGTTTGGTGATATGCATTACAATGTTTGGTGATATGCAGTACAATGTTTGGTGATATGCAGTACAATGCTTGGTGATATGCAGTACAGTGTTTGGTGATATGCAGTACAATGTTTGGTTATATGCAGTGCAATGCTTGGTGATTTGCGGTGCAATGCTTGGTGATATGCAGTACAGTGTTTGGTGATATACAGTACAATGCTTGGTGATATGCAGTGCAATGCTTGGTGATATGCGGTGCAATGCTTGGTGATATGCAGTACAATGTTTGGTGATATGCAGTACAATGTTTGGTGATTTGCGGTGCAATGCTTGGTGATATGCGGTGCAATGTTTGGTGATATGCAATGCAATGTTTGATAATATACAGTACAATGCTTGGTGGCTTGCACAATCAGGTAAAACTGATAGACTGGCCCGTTTGAGCATTCTGATTATTTGTTGAACTAAGTTTTAATTTCTACTATTCAAAATGGCTAAAGTCATTTAATAAATATGTAAAAGTCCTGATTTGGAATTTGATTGTTTGGGACCCAAATAAAGTGATCGAGGTGGTCGGTTAGAGAGGTTTTACTGTATAACATTTTTATTTGATTTAGCAATAACCCGTGGGTTCCAGCCTGACCTCTGCATTTGACGTGATTGATTCACCTCACCTTGACCTCACCTCACCTTGTTCTCACCTCACCTGGTTCTCACCTCACCTGGTTCTCTCCTCACCTGGTTCTCTCCTCACCTTGACCTCACCTCACCTTGTTATCACCTTGTTCTCACCTTGACCTCACCTCACCTTGCTCTCACCTAGTTCTCACCTCACCTTGTTCTCACCTCACCTTGGCCTCACTTCACCTTGACCTCACCTCACCTTGTTCTCACCTTGACCTCACCTTGTTCTCACCTTGCTCTCACCTCACCTTGTTGTCACCTCACCTAGTTCTCACCTCACCTTGTTCTCACCTCACCTTGGCCTCACTTCACCTTGACCTTACCTCACCTTGTTCTCACCTTGTTCTCACTTTGCTCTCACCTCACCTTGTTGTCACCTCTCCTTGGCCTCGCTTCACCTTGACCTCATCTCACCTTGTTCTCACCTTGTTCTCACCTTGCTCTCACTTTGCTCTCACCTCACCTTGTTGTCACCTCACCTTGGCCTCACTTCACCTTGACTCACCTCACCTTGTTATCACCTTGTTCTCACCTTGTTCTCACCTTGTTCTCACCTTGCTCTCACTTTGCTCTCACCTCACCTTGTTCTCACCTCACCTTGGCCTCACTTCACCTTGACCTCACCTCACCTTGTTCTCACCTTGACCTCACCTTGTTCTCACCTTGCTCTCACCTCACCTTGTTGTCACCTCACCTAGTTCTCACCTCACCTTGTTCTCACCTCACCTTGGCCTCACTTCACCTTGACCTTACCTCACCTTGTTCTCACCTTGTTCTCACTTTGCTCTCACCTCACCTTGTTGTCACCTCTCCTTGGCCTCGCTTCACCTTGACCTCATCTCACCTTGTTCTCACCTTGTTCTCACCTTGCTCTCACCTTGCTCTCACCTCACCTTGTTGTCACCTCACCTTGGCCTCACTTCACCTTGACCTCACCTCACCTTGTTATCACCTTGTTCTCACCTTGTTCTCACCTTGTTCTCACCTTGCTCTCACCTCACCTTGTTCTTCGTTGCAGCATGCTCCCTTTGACGGACTCGTGTACATCTATATGACAGCCTTTACAGAACTTTGCATCGCAAAGTCAGAAGGCAAGTGGAAGGTGCGTATGTTTTTTGTTCACTCTGCGGCCAAGTGTGTACAGTCGACCCCCGTTAATCCAGACTGCTTTGTCCCTGGCACCGCGTGTCGGATTAGCGAGATTGTCCTAGTAGCAAGATTCCGGATAAACAAAATTTTAAAATTAGGGGGACAAAGTGAGTGGCGAAAATCTGCTCAGTGGATGTTTTGGTCAGATAGGGGTCATTCAAATATTACATAGCGCTTAGGTCTGTGGATAGTGTAAGTCCAAGCATTAGGAGGGGGGCTATGATTTAGCATTAGAGAGCCAGGGATTATATTTTTCCGTTTTTAAGCGAATTTCCGGTTTTTTCACAGCCTGGGGGCATTTTTGATATATGCTGTATAAGAATTATATGAGTATAACACGGAATATTATACTATCCTAACACCCACACACCAGTGATCGGGTGGTTGAGCCTCACCTACTCATCTACTGCTCAGGCTTCAGCTCCGACGGTGGCACCACCACTCGCTTGCTCACTGTCCTACTCACTTATAGTCCTGTCACACTACAACGTATCTCGCCGGCGTGCCGCCAACGCGCAAAATCACTTTTAATCGTCGAGACACGTAAAACTTTTCGGCGTCAGTGCAATGTATTGGTAGCGTGCGGCCGACATTGTGGTAAAAGTTTGGCGTGCCGTCCTGATATGACCTTAAATGATGCTAGGATGTAAAACAACAAAAAGCAAAGGTTTGGGACAACGTATGGGAACGACACTCACGTGCGTGCGGCGTCAGTGGAAAATAAGTATTCGTACATCCAACGCGCTTCTAACGTATCTTGACGACCCCCCTAACGTCACCATAACAATTTTTAACATTGGCACAAGCGCGTTGAACGTTATGTGCAAGCACAAAACTTTGTCGATTCTCTGACGCGTGCTGCCGACCATCGTCGTAGATGAATGAATACTAACGCGCGCGTAACACCTCCAGACGTCTCCCGACGTTTTGCCAAAAAATGACACGTCGACGCGCGTTGGCGAGAAACGTCATAATGTGACATTGTGGCGGCCTAGGTATGGCCTAGTATTGAATCAGGCTGAGGCAGGGGTTCCCCCAGGTACTCTTATAGGCACGAGCCTGCCGTGCCTACAAGACTCTTAGGTGCATGAGTGCCCCATGTGATAAAGAGCAGTTCCCCAGACCCCTGTGTAGACCACCAGGGTAGGTAGCTAGACTTCTGGAGAATGGACAACATGTCCACACAACCTATAACTAGGAATTAGACTCATCCTTCCCAGCCCTGGAGCGAACTACACCAGGACTACAGGTGAGACACAACACTGGTGACCCCGACCCTGAGTGACGACATCACACAGGACCCGACACCTAGCCAGGAGTTATTGACCATATTGGAGTAAACCCACAGGTACTACACTGGTCTTCTTCCCCATGTGTTACTTCAGTGCTACTCTGCACTCACACAGGGGAACAACCCTGCATTGGGTAGATTGTTCTACACACTTGCAAACAACAGCAGTGGATAGTGGGGTGTGTTATGCACGACGGAATCATGCATTGATTGCCGCATGCACACGCTTAAGTTGTGCACATAGTCCTTAATCACACAACATAACTGTTATATCCACGTACCCGCATCGAACCAGCATGGGAGACGAGGAACCGATAGCCGCAGTGGCTGTGAAGCTGCCCAGATTCTGGCCTGAGGAACCACGGATGTGGTTCAAGCAAGTAGAGGCACAGTTCGCCTTGCGGAAGATAACTGCAGACCTCACGAAGTACTACCATGTAGTCGCAGTGATAGACCGAGACACCGCGAGATGCCTGAGAGACACTCTCAATGACCCCCCCACTGAGGATTTGTATGAGGATCTGAAGGGCCACATCCTTGACGCCTACACTCCCAGCCGCAGGCAACGCGCACGGCAGTTGATGGAAATTGGCGAATTGGGAGACCGCCAGCCGTCAGAGCTAATGACCGACATGCTGGCGTTGGTTGACGAATACCACCCGTGCATGCTCTTCGAACACATATTCCTTGAGCGCCTGCCAGGGACCATTCGGATCATGCTGGAGGATGAAGACTTCAAGAGCCCACGCCAGGTGGCCCGTCGAGCTGACAAGCTTATGGCACACCACAGGGCGAGTCACATGACCGTACATGCTGTTGAACCCAACACCATCTCGGCTGCCACCATCGCACCGAGATTGAAGAGCATCGAAAAGCCAAAGCAGCCAATCAGAAAACACCTTTGTTACTACCACTTCCGCTTCAGGGAGAAGGCCCAGAAGTGCGAACAGGGCTGCAAGTGGTCGGAAAACACCAAAGCCGACAGCCAGTGACGGTCTTGGCGGTCGGCGACAACTGCAGCCGTCTCCTGTATGCTCATGATGCAATATCCCAGCGGCGTTTCCTTGTCGACACAGGAGCGGCCATAAGCGTCATTCCTGCCACCGCTAGTGACAGGGCCTTACCAGACGAACACCCGTCCCTGCAGGCAGTTAACAAAACCGCCATTCGCACCTACGGTACCCGCTCAGTCACGCTACGCATTGACGGCCAACAATTCCGGTGGAAGTTCACCGTGGCAGCAGTAGACAGACCACTGTTGGGCAGCGATTTCATTGCTGCGCACGGCTTCCTAGTGGACCTCCAAGGATGGCGTTTCATACATTCCACCACCTTCCGTACTCTCCGTTTGCGTCTAGAGCAAAACCCTATTGGCCATCTCAGCACCCTCGCACCGCACTATGAGGGCTTCGAGCATATCCTGACGGAGTTCCCGGCAGTCACCACGCCAACGTTCTCCACGGAGTTGGTGAAGCATGGAGTACATCATCACATCACCACCACCGGGAACCCGTTATACTCCCGTGCTCGCCGCCTGCCGCCGGATAAACTGCGTCTGGCGAGAGACGAGTTCCAGGCAATGGAACGCATGGGTATAGTGCGTCGCTCAAACAGCCCTTGGGCATCGCCGCTGCACATGGTGAGCAAACGATCAGGCGGTTGGAGGCCCTGTGGCGATTACCGTAGGCTCAACGACGCCACCCGGCCGGATCGCTACCCAGTGCCGCACGTGCAGGATTTTTCCTCAATCCTCGCGGGCAAGAGCATTTTTTCTAAAAATCGATCTGGTGCGTGGATACCACCAGATCCCAGTACTTCCAGAAGACGTGGCTAAGACAGCCGTCATAACGCCATTTGGCCTCTTTGAGTTTGTCCGTATGCCATTTGGTCTAAAGAACGCAGCACAGGCATTTCAACGACTAATGGACAAGGTATGCACTGGAATGGAGTTTGTCTTCGTTTACCTCGACGATATCCTCGTGGCCAGCCCCACGAGTGTGGAACACTACGATCACCTACGGCAGCTGTTCACACGCCTCGTAGAACATGGACTTGTAGTAAACGTGGCGAAATGCGAGTTCGGGAAACCCACCCTGGAATTCCTTGGACACCGCATAGACAAACACGGAGCCAGTCCCCTTCCATCTAAAGTGCAGGCTATAGCGGAGTTTCCAGCACCCGATACAGTCAAGGGCCTTCAAGAGTTCCTCGGTATGGTAACGTATTACCACCGTTTCTTGCCACGCGTGGCTGCCACACTCCAACCTCTATTTGCAGCAACGGCAACCAAGAGTAAACACATTGAATGGACAGACCTGATGCTTCAATCTTTCTCGGATACCAAGACAGCACTCGCACAGGCTGTGATGCTATCTCACCCACAGGCTGATGCACCCATCCGGCTCACAGTCGACGCTTCAGATATCGCGGTAGGGGCTGTGTTAGAGAAGGATGTCCAAAGCAAATGGAAGCCGATCGCTTTCTTCAGCAGGCACCTCCGCCCACCAGAAAGGAAATACAGCGCCTTCGACAGAGAATTGTTGGCTGTGTACCTGGCGATACGCCACTTCAGGTATTTACTGGAGGCCCGCGATTTTGTGGTACGTACCGACCACAAGCCACTCACCTTCGCCTTTGCCAAGGAGGCCGACCCCTGGTCGGCACGCCAACAGAGACATCTGTCCTACATCTCTGAGTATACCACGGCCATCGAACACGTCGCCGGTAAGGATAATGCAGTTGCCGACGCTTTGTCGAGAATAGTCATCGGCAACATCCGCGTCCAAGTAGGCCTGGACTATCATGCTCTGGCACTAGCCCAACAAGGGGACCAGCATACACTACACTATCGGACACACCCGGCCAGCCTCCACATTCGAGATGTCCCTATGGGTGTTGGCGATACCACGCTCATTTGCGACGTTTCTTTAGGACACCCAAGGCCCATAGTGCCCCACGGTTGGAGACGCAGAGTCTTTGATGCAATTCACGGGTTGTCACACCCTTCCATCCGCCGTACCCGCAAGCTCGTCGCAGATAAATTTGTTTGGGATGGGTTGCGCCGGGAGGTGGCAGTTTGGGCTCGTGCCTGTATTCCGTGCCAGTCATCGAAGGTGCACAGGCATGTCAGAGCTCCCCTCCATGAGTATGAGGCCCCAGAACGCAGGTTCAGCCATATACATGTGGACCTGGTAGGCCCGCTGCCGGTGTCGCGTGGCCACACATATCTGTTCACCGTCGTGGATCGGTTCACGCGCTGGCCGGAAGCCATTCCACTCACCGACATTACCACTGAGTCATGCGCCAGGGCTTTACTCAGCGGCTGGGTGGCCCGCTTCGGGGTCCCAATACACATGATCTCGGACCGAGGGGCGCAGTTCACCTCCCAGCTCTGGAAACACTTCACGGGTCTCTGGGGGACTGATCACAGCTGCACCACGGCATACCATCCCCAGGCCAATGGTTTGGTTGAACGGTTGCACCGGCACCTAAAGGCTTCCTTGAGGGCTCGCCTGGATGGTCCCAACTGGATGGACGAGCTTCCCTGGGTGTTGCTAGGCATCAGGACGGCACCCAAGGAGGACCTAGGATGCTGCTCGGCGGAGCTTGTGTATGGATCGACAATCATGGTCCCTGGAGACTTCGTCGGGAACCCGGCACCGGGTCCCGATCCGGCCCAACTGCTTCCAAGCCTCCGGGACAAAATGCAGGGCCTCAAACCCGTTCCTGCATCTCGACATGGGGCGACAAAGGAATCAGTGCCGCTAGACCTAGCCAAGGCCACCCATGTGTTCATACGACACGACGCTCACCGCCTACCGCTGCAGCGACCATATGATGGCCCGTACAGGGTCCTCACACCCGGGGATAAGACTTTCACCGTGCAGGTCGGCACTAGGGAGGAAACCATATCAGTGGACAGGTTAAAGCCAGCACACGTGGACCAGGATGTCCCCGTGCAGGTGGCAATACCGCCCCAGCGTGGGCGGCCACCCATTCCACGGGTGGTACACGAGACTGAAATGGACCAGGCGCCAGCTGTGGCCACGCAGGGGTCCCGCAGGCTGGCCCTAGAGACGCGCCAGCTGGAATCACAGCAACCTCCGCAGGCGATGCCACTGGTTGACCCTCCTACGGTAACACGCACAGGCCGGACCACACGGCGGCCTGCCCGTTTCCGGTAGGTCCCACTCAGCCTGTTTCTGGGGGGGGGTATTGTGGCGGCCTAGGTATGGCCTAGTATTGAATCAGGCTGAGGCAGGGGTTCCCCCAGGTACTCTTATAGGCACGAGCCTGCCGTGCCTACAAGACTCTTAGGTGCATGAGTGCCCCATGTGATAAAGAGCAGTTCCCCAGACCCCTGTGTAGACCACCAGGGTAAGTAGCTAGACTTCTGGAGAATGGACAACATGTCCACACAACCTATAACTAGGAATTAGACTCATCCTTCCCAGCCCTGGAGCGAACTACACCAGGGGCCATATGCATGGAGCAGTGTTAGCATGTGTGGTGTTATCCATGCATACCAACGTGTCTGCGCTAAACCAGAAATCCCGCACTAAACGCGTTTTGCCTCCTAACACTGCTCCATGCATATGGCCCCAGGACTACAGGTGAGACACAACAACATCACCATTACCGCCGAGGCTTGGTTTCCCTTTTTTTTTGTGCCTGAAACCACTATCATCCCTGAGAACGTTGCAAGGTGGGGGTGCTCTAATTTTGACAAAAATACCATTACGTGTTATTTGAACGACACCATGGCAATCATTTTTAATTCGATTGGGTTGGACTGACGGAAGCTGAATGTCGATATTGGTAATTACTCATGTTCCTGGTGATGGCGATTTGATGTCGGCTACGTACGGTTCTACTAAGTTGTATGCCCCTGGTGGTGCATATATTGCTAAACTGTGTCACTAGGGGTGCCCCGATGACCTAGATGCCCTCTTGGATTAGTCCTTAGAATGCATGACACGAGCTGCAGTGGTATGTACAACACAATACAAACAACATCCTGCCCTACAGAAGTCTCTTTACAATTAAGCACAACTTTAAAAGTTTACTTTTTTTTTAATGCAGAAAATTCGCTATTTTCGCTCTGAGGAATGCTCGTGTAAAATTGATAGTTGAATGACGATGTTTGTGTTCTTTTTAGTTGTGGTGGTTACAGTTGACCTGTTTTAAGTTAGTATCATCGGCACAAGTTACTACACAAAGGTCTCAGAAAAGCTGAGGCAGTGACTGGACGGGCCCTTCACGGCCGGTACAGGCCGGGCTGAGGGCCGCCACTTCCCGCCTGGTCCCCGTGAGGCGGCCTGTTCCACAACACGGCCTCACACCGTTTACCGGTGTAACCACCCCGCCTTATGCAGGCTTGCCAACAGTGAAAATGAAAAACCAGAAGATCTTAAGGGATGTTATATTGGGGGGGGGGGGTACTCCTCCCGAACAATATTTAAATCTTATGTGCTCTGTGGTGCATTTTGGACACAATACTCTGTAAGATTGATATAATATTACTATATGAAAAACCGGAAGATCAACATGAGGTGATGATGGGGACATAACATATTGTACACCTTACAGCGAAACGGTAAGGGTTGGCAACCCTGCATATGGGTTACACAATGTCGAACAGGCTTCACATGTGAAGCTTCCCTTCAAACAGCTTTCATTTGGCGAATATCTTGAAAGGGCCTGAAACTTTGCATCACAATCGAAATAACATGAATGTTTATGTTGTTTTATGGTGATAAATTGTCAAATTGACACCGATGATGATTGTTGTTTCTGATTCTGTTAACAACAGTGTGTGTTGAATAACAAAGTCTGTGGCTTGTTAGCGAGTCTACGATAAGTGTAACTACACCAAGGTTAGTGCCCATGTTGTTTCCATTGCTTTGTAACATTAGTTTACCGAGACCTGGTGAGGAAAGATAATAGTGGTCACGTATATAATAGTGTATAAAGTGAATAAAGCATATCAAATTGAATTCTGACTAAAACATGTCCTAAAAAACGTTCAGATTTCTATGCTGTAAATTTGTTTGAATTCTGTCTATTTGTGGACTTCTCTGATAAACTAGACGAGATGGCCAAATGGGTTGAACGCCCGCTTCTCGTGTAGGTCGTCATGGGTTCGAACCCAAGACTCTTACAGACAAGATCTGTACTAGATGGGGTGATGAACGTGTCTACTCACCAGGCTGTGCATTAATGTTTATATCGCTTAATACTAATGACAGACAGCCAACTTGATAAACATAAGTAAGGTGCAAGCATGTATTTGGTTATTGTAGTCCCTATGATTACAAGTAAACACAAATTAAGTCTCTGTCTGTTATGGTTTTCTACATTTCAACTTTCAGGATTTAATTCATAAATAAGCATTTAGATTGAAATAACTGGAAATTCGGCCAATAATGATATAGCATAAACAATGGGAAGGGTGTTTTGCTAATGCAGTTGTTTTGTCCAGATATAAAGGAAATTACGTCTGGGGCTATATTGGTCAGCACATTTTTAACGAAAATGTATCATAACGAACATTTTATAACAAAAATACTTTCTGAATTGACTAAGGTATCACTATCTGAATTAGATAAAGTACTACTTTTGAAGCATCGTATTTTCTTTACCAAGTATATAAAGAGGTGTTGGAGATGGCAGATCTAATATATAACATTGTAATAGCCTATTTCTTTGCAGACCACCTTTATAAAAAATAATCAAAATATATTAGATTTTCAAATTTCTCATTTTTAATTGAATGTCTTCTTCTTCGCCCGTTGAGGCGTCAGCGCCCATCCACACAAACACCTCCTCAGACGTGTCGTAGATGAACGTGTCGCCTACCGCCCAACTTTGGGCATAGGCCACGAGCAAGGGCTCTCCAGTTTTCCCGGTCCTGGGCCTTGAGTTTCTTGTTTGTGATTCTGTAACGTTGTTCTTTTTCCGGGGTGGGGTTGTTGGCCCCACGCTCAACCACCAATCTGGAGGACCAGTTGCTGCTCTTAGTCTGTCCTCTACCATGAGTCCTGCCCGCTAGGTTAAACCTGCCAGGGGGCTAGCTCTCATGGTCTCGGAGGCACACAAGCCTCCCCACCACGACAAGGTAGCAACACATTGGGGGGAGGGCATCAAATCAAAATATATTAGATTTTCAAATTTCTCATTTTTAATCGAATGTGGGCATTTAAAAATCGTCTGAAAACCAAATATTTCAATTTCATAGTCTCACTGCAGCTAAATAAACTGTTGGATTAATCTAACTATTTGCACGCTATTACAATATGCCATGTATGAAGCAAATGCACATTACAGATCACAGTATTTTATCCAAATGTGAAGAAGTGCACTTTGATTGCATATACAAAAGAATGTGCATGAAGATCAAATATAGTGATTTGAAAGAAAAAAACGTATATTTTGAACGCCTATCTAAGCTAAACCAATTGTGGGCTTTTTCTCAAATGTTGCCGACAATGATTTTTCTCATATCCAAACGTGATCTATATTTAATAGAAAAGCAGCATCAGATAAAGCAAATATTGATATTATATTTTGTTTTATTTTATTAAAAGTGAATAAGTGTATAAATAGTTGCTGAAAATAGCATTCCTGGATTTGTTAATAGGGCTTCCGGTACCGATTAATACTAGCAATCCTTGAGTTACACCTACATCTAACTGACTGAAGAATTACTGGTTTTTTTGGCCGTCTTCCAGTTACTCTACTCATACTCACTACTATCAGGGGGATCCTGGCAACTGTCTGCCAGTCTCCCCCCCCCCCCCCTGCCCCCCACCTCCCCCACTAAATACCAAAACACAAATAAGAAAGAAAGGGAGACAAGTGATAAGGGTGAGCTTTATTGCTACAACTCGTGTTCACCTACTAGTGACCTGCCACCCTGACTCACTTACAACCTGCTGCACAGACCCACATAGCTTCTGCTTGTTCAGTCAAAATGAGTGCCTACAGCCCATTGAACCTAAGTCCTATGGGTGTTTACACACAGCTCAGAGGTGAACTGCCTCCTTTGGTATCTCTAGAGTGAGTGTTGTCTGTCCAGCAAGTGCAAGGAGTTCAAGGGTGACTGGGCTCACACAAGCAGCCAATCAGACACCTCTGCAGCCTGGAGGGTGGGTGGGGGGGTGCCCAAGAGGGGGGAACCGGTCACTCAACCCCAGTGTAAAGTCGCCGGCTGGTGGTGTGGGTGGTGTGGACAAGCCAAAGGAAAGCAATACAGGTAATGAAGGAAAATAGGTGAAGAGTGAAAGTAGGAGAGTGAGACTCCTTCATTTATTGGTTTATATAGGTTTTCTAGAATCCAAGATGGCAGTGGTCACATGGTTCAATCCACCAATCAGAGTACAATCTGCTGTATCCAAGGCCTTGTTATGCTGGCTACAGTGCCTTGTAGTGGCCAATGATCCATAAATAACACCATGGGAGGAGTGGGTATGTGAGGTGACTCTTCCAAAGAGTATATCTAGTATATCTAGGAAGTGACACTCCTCCAAAGACTATTTTACTATACAATTTCTATACCTAATGAGTAATAGTTTACCAACTCCACACATCCCTCATATGCCTTTGGTTTTTATATATTACCTTTTATCATTATATAGACAGTTTGTAATTTATTATAGTAATTTCAATTGGTCCTCATGTATTATATCGGAAAATTTTACACCAGGACAGGTGGTGTCCATAATATATGCAGAATGGCTGGGTGTGCTTACCCAGCGGTCCTGTGGTAACAAGTAGTCGTCATACAGTTACATTAAACAATAATATATGTCCCCTCCATTTGCACTCTTCCTGGTGCATGGAGGGAACATTCCTGTAATTAGTAACTGCATCTTAATATCCGGACATCATACCGCAATCCCGGTCACTGTGTTTCATAACATTTACACAGTTATTTCCATGTCACAGAGTGAGTGGGCACACATTGCATCACTATTACAAAACAATGGTCCCCAACTCCGTCGCCTGAGATATTGATATGATTCCAAGCTCGGCTATCACGACTGAAAGACCGTATATTTTTATATGACGGTATAAAGCAGTAATATTGTAGTCTCCGGGTAGCAGCTGTATGGCCCCACTTACAGAGTAGTAGCTTACATATCGCTTTAATAATTTAAACGGTGCAATGCAAATAAAATAACCATCAATGTCAAGAAATCCAAAATGCTAATCTTCAGAAACTGTGGTATCACCCAAGAAAACGACGCAGCTTCACTAGGTGGTAAAAAACTGGAAAGAGTAGCAGAATACAGGTATCTAGGACTTAGATTAGATGAACTTTTGAATTACAATCTCTGCACAAACGATATACAGAAGATCAATGGCGAACTATGGTTATTCAGTAAGATAATAAAATATATGACGAAGAACATGGCTATCCAGATTTACAAATCAATGATATTACTTTACTTTGACTATGGGGATGTAATTTTCTTCACTCGGCACAGAAAACAGATAACAGAGAGGTAACTTTGAAAGTTTTAATCAGAATGAAATCATAGCGGGGCCTGCAGGCAGGCTGTCAAGTGGGTGGCTGTGACCCTTCAGTTCAGGTGCCGACAAGGGCAAGGATCAATTGCCGACATGGGCAAGGATCAAGTGCCGACATGGGCAAAGTCTCAGAATGCTGGAAGACAGGAGAGATCAGCACTCATCCCCCAAGAACGAGGGTGGGAGGGTTGGGAAGCGAAGTGGACAGGCAGAGGTGCCGAGGTAGAGTGGCTTGACAGCATGAAAAGTAAAGGGAGGAAAGCAGCGAGATCTCTAGCCTCGTTCCCAAATTACACATGTTAGCCTCCGCCAACATGCTCAATTTATATGGGTGGGAACAAACAAGCACTAATGAAATTACAAAGACAATAAAACGGAGCTTTGAAAGTATGCCTCGGACGAAAAAACATCCTATAATAGACCTACATAAACAGGTTAAAATGTGCATGCTCAAAACTAGAAGAGAAACACCTCAGAATATAGCTTTTGACGATGTAGAATTTTTTTTTTAAACAAGCAGAAGAATTACTAGAACTGGTGAGGCATCTGTGCTAAGAACAGAAAGATCCACCTGTGGGTGCTTAGACAGAAGTGTATTAGCTATGAGCATAAAAGCTTGGAATAGCCAAAGCAGTGATCTAAACAAATACAAAAAGAAAATTAAGAAAGACGGGCAGTGAGATATAGATACACAAATATGTACTAAGTAATACATCAGGAATAAATAGTAAGTAAGCCATAAAACATTGCAAGCCAATCAGGGACACCATGCTAAGTAACTACTGATTACGTAAGTGCCAGGCAAGACGTGCAGTTGAAATAATGGGAGGTACCTCTAGAGCAAAATGATCTGAAAACAAAAAAGAAAATGGGAGTACCTGAAACCTGTATCAATTATGCGCAAACCTAACCTTCAAAGGTGTGAAAAAACTAACATAGTGTCGTGGGGGTGATGAAAATGGGAAATACTGCGCCTAGAGCGGGACTCGAACCCACATCTCTTTGCATTCCGGGCCAGTGTGCTAACCATTACACCACCTAGGCTCCCTGATATCAACACACTCCCCACGCCTACCTGTCTATGTGGTTACTTGCCTGAGAGGTCAGTGCAGACCACTACACTCGTCCCCCTGGAATTGTAAGTCTTGTAATGCTTACAATTACATACATACAGGCAATGCACTAACACATACATACACAGGGTAGGTTCAACAACCATACAGCGCAAAGCTTGTACAGGATCCTGATCACGGCAACCAGTGTCGTGGGGGTGATGAAAATGGGAAATACTGCGCCTAGAGCGGGACTCGAACCCACATCTCTTTGCATTCCGGGCCAGTGTGCTAACCATTACACCACCTAGGCTCCCTGATATCAACACACTCCCCACGCCTACCTGTCTATGTAGTTACTTGCCTGAGAGGTCAGTGCAGACCACTACACTCGTCCCCCTGGAATTGTAAGTCTTGTAATGCTTACAATTACATACATACAGGCAATGCACTAACACATACATACACAGGGTAGGTTCAACAACCATACAGCGCAAAGCTTGTACAGGATCCTGATCACGGCAACCAGTGTCGTGGGGGTGATGAAAATGGGAAATATTGTGCCTAGAGCAGGACTCGAACCCACATCTCTTTGCATTCCGGGCCAGTGTGCTAACCATTACACCACCTAGGCTCCCTGATATCAACACACTCCCCACGCCTACCTGTCTATGTAGTTACTTGCCTGAGAGGTCAGTGCAGACCACTACAATAGTATATCTAGATTAAAACACGAATCTTACGGGTACAAGGGATTACAAATGTGTACTATGTGCAAAATGTAGACGAAAACCAACAAAAACAATTATAAAATTAACAATTTTACACCACAAAAAAGTTTACAGAAATTATTGATAACGGAAATCAATCCGTATGGATTATGACTACGACTGCACAGCGACGAAAAAACAAGTGTTTGCACTTAACCGTCATGAGCAGAATAAGCAAACGATCACACAAAAATATGTAAAATAACCCAATTCTTTTAGTTGTCTCCTCAAAATGGGTCAATTCGATTTGGTTGATATTTACATGCAGATTCGGATAATATATGTTTTGACGATTATTAATGGGTTAAGATGTGCTTAATAGACAGTACTCTGATTACTTTTATAAATCGTTGTCGTAATGAGAACTTTTGATGTAGATAACATCTTTGTCCACAATGCAATTCAATAATAACATGGCATCTGTCGAGATAAGGTATTACTTTACATGTATTGATGCTTACTTTCATTTGGTAATAGAATTGAAGAGGTTGATTTTGTTATTTTACAAAGCTTGAACACAACACATTCAACGAAGTCAGTTGGCTTGCCATTTAGAGATACCCCTTTATCTCAGTCCTGGGTGTTTTCTTCTTTTATAACTAATTTCTTCTTCAGAATAATTTCTTTTTTTCAGCTCCGGAGCACTTGTCTTCCAGACAGAATCAGTTTGAAGCAATATACAAGAGCTTTATTTTCTTTGACAGCCTTATTTGAACACAATGTGGCTAAACAGAGCACTAGTACACTGTGTCCTCAGTTCCGCTGGTCCATCAGGAAGAACTGAAGCTGTGACCCAACACACGGGTCGCAGCTTCAGCTTACATGCCCAAAGGTGGGGGAGATAGTGAAATCACATACACCAAGTGGCATTTTATCTAATAGAAAATATTTGGTAGAAAATATATTGTTTGAATACTTATCTATTGTAGCCCGCTACTTTTGGAGTGAATAATTTATGAAATCATGTCGAATCAAGAGCTTTCTGTGGCCACCATCTTTTTTCCACCCCATTCTCCCAATTTCTCAACTGTATGCCAATATAGATAAACACAGCGTGCTGGAACCGCCATCTCCACAACTTGTTTATAGTTAATTCCTACTCTTTTCGAATTTATGCATGGTTGTCATGATAGGTGGGAATCTTTTATCTACCACTCTTCTACTAAGTTCTAGCTTTGGTGGCAAATACAGGTTTCCCCCAGAGTAGCTGTTACATCAAAGAAAGTGGAATATATGGAACAAATATCACTTTTTAGTTTAGCTATTGCTATTAGTTTGTGATTGTGAAGTACAATACACAATATTCACACGCATGCGCTGTGGCAACAGTCCCACAACTGTAGTGTTTGTCGTCACCATCAGATGTCGCATGCATTGTGAATATTGTGTATTAATAGTGACTGACTAGTTTGTTACCCTCCTAAAATTGTTAAAAGGGTCCAAACATCAAAATAGCTCCAATGACCCAAAAGCAATATACTTTTGGAATTTTCAAAATATTCCAAAATTTGACTGACATACATGCATTTGAAAGTTAGTAATTTCCATAGCTTTTGTATGCGCTGTGGCAACGGTACCACAACCGTAGTGTTCATCATCGCTGTCAGATGTCGCATGCGTTGTGAATAATGTGCTGTGGATTGGCAGACTAATTCTGGAAAACATTGCTACAATGTATAAAATAGTCATGTATTGCAGTTAAAAATGAGCGGCCAACTGACTGGACTTAGACGGACACATGGCTGCCTGCAGCCCACAGCTCGCTTTGCCAACTTCACATATCAGACAACTGCTACCCAAGATACTCAACCAACGCACTCCCAACATGCACACACAAACCATATACAGACATTGCACATCACTAATAATGTTTGCAGAAATTGATGCCTTTACGCTAGACTATATACTTGTAAAATATTCCAATAATGATGCATTGGTGGGGGAATGCAAATGTTCTATTTGTGAAACAGGTATACATGGCTAGGTGCATGGCTAGTCATGGATCACCATACTCTCAGCTCAAGGCAGGTGGTGGCCAGGGGAGCCACACCCGCTTGGTGGTGGTGGGCAGATAACTGTAACCATGGGGACCGGAAATGCTTGTTTCTCATTGGTGGAGCTAGAAATACTTGTTTCTCATTGGGAGAATGGGGTAAGATGATACACTATACTGGATCCATGTACCATATAAATAATAAACCTGAGGGCTTGACTCTCCCTCTTCTTTCGCTCTTTATACTCTTCCTTTCTTTTTGCCTGTATTGATTTCACTATAGCCTGCCTACACAAGCACAGATTCGAGCCGTGGACTTTACATACTGTCATGTATCAACCTACAGTCTGTCTGGTTTACGCTCACCTACTTTGTTATCAATGAACTGGTGTGTTCATAACCCACTTTTTGTTATCTCGCAAGTGGCGTTCTATTACCTACTTTAATCTCTGAACTGGTCTGTTGTAACTTACTTTGTCATCTCTCACCTGGCATGTCATGTGACCTACTTTATAATCTGTCACCTGGTACCTACTGTAACCTACTTTGTCATCTCTCATCAGGATTGCTCTGTGACCTTACTAAACCTGACTATCTTCTCACATTATGTTTTGTGACCTACTTTGCCATTTCTCACCTGGTGTGTTATGTGACCTATTTTGTTATCTCTCACCTGATATGTTCTCTGACCCACTTTGCCATCTCTCACCTGCCATGTTATGTGACCTACTTCTCCATCTCTCACCTGCCATGTTATGTGACCCACATTACCATCTCTCACCGGCCATGTTTTGTGACCTACTTTGCCATCTCTCACCTGTCGTGTTCTGTGACCTACGTTA
Organism: Branchipolynoe longqiensis; assembly: GCA_030323885.1. NCBI lineage: Eukaryota > Metazoa > Annelida > Polychaeta > Phyllodocida > Polynoidae > Branchipolynoe > Branchipolynoe longqiensis. The sequence goes on along the minus strand of JASIRB010000655.1, from coordinate 240,916 downwards.
CCATCTCTCACCTGGTGTGGTATGTGACCTATTTTGTCATCTCTCACCTGACATGTTCTGTGACCTACTTTGCTATCTCTCACCTGGCATATTCTTTGAGCTGTTTTGCCCTATTTCACCTGTGTTATGTGACCTACTTTGCCATGTCCTACCTGGTGTGTTCTGTGACCTACTTTGTTATATCACCAGGCATGTTACATGACCTACTTTGTCATCTCACCTGGCATGTTACATGACCTACTTTGTCATCTCACCTGGCATGTTCTGTGACCTACTTTGCCATCTTTCACCTGGTGTGTTCTGTGACCTACTTTGTCATTTCACCTGGGGTGTTACGTGACCTACTTTGTCCTTTCACCTAGTGTGTTACATGACCTACTTTGTCATCTCACCTGGCATGTTATGTGACCTACTTTGCCAGGTCTTACCTGGTGTGTTTTGTGACCTACTTTGTTATATCACCAGGCGTGTTACATGACCTACTTTGTCATCTCACCTGGCATGTTCTGTGACCTACTTTGCCATCTTTCACCTGGTGTGTTCTGTGACCTACTTTGTCATTTCACCTGGCATGTTACGTGACTTGCTTTGTCGTCTGACGGGGCGTGTTCTGTGTGTTGCTGTAGGGCTCCACCCAGGTTCGGCCCATGGCGCCCCCGACAGAGCTGGTGTTCCAGTACGACGACAAGCTCCTGCACGCCATCACCGAAGCGCGCAACTCGTTTAACACCATGGTAGGCTACATTTCTTGTCATCTCAATACGTCACTTGCGGCTTCTTTGCTGTGCTGCCCAAACAGGCCCAATGGCAGTGCTGCCACTTCATACGTTAAAAAAAAGTATTATACTTTTTTTTCAAGAAAAACCCACTTTTTATTCTTTTTCCATACTTTTTCAGGCGTTATACTATTTTTCTTTAAAAAAAATTACCATTCTGGTAATTAAAAACTCTTCAGACTTAGAATTAGGAATTTGATGAGATTGCGAGATTTGCTTTGCTAGTCTCTTTGCAGGAGTGGTGTATGTTCTTTTGTTGACTGCAACTTTTGCTGAGCTCTCTGCTGTCAGTTACCAAGTGACCATGCACTGAACTATGCAAAACTAAGGGCTCAACAGCCACGACTCCTCAGAATACTGCATACATCATTCCTGAAGCGTATTCACAAACAGCACATGTTAGCTTAAAAAGGTAACAGTTGGGCACAAATCAGGGTAAGTTTACTCTTATTTATACTTTTTTAATACTTTTTTTTAGACAATTTGAATACTTTTTTTTGACAGATTTGATCCTTTTTTGGTCAAATCCAGAGTGGCAGCACTGCAATTGGCGGACCCGGCGGCCGAATCGGTAGAGCGTAGGCTTCCCGTGCGGAAGGTCGGGAGTTCGAATCCCAACCGAGTCAAAGCAGTGACTTATAAAGTTGATACTGGTCATTACCTAGCCCGGCGCTTGGAACTAATAGGATAGCACAGTATCAGGATAATGTGAATGTGGGATATCGGGTCATGGTGCCTGGTCTCCCAGTGAGGCAGCACCATGAAGTCATCATGAGCTGTTAACTTCACAAGTTGGTACACGTCCTGATATGACCTTAGATGTTTCTAGGATGTAAAATACAAACAAACAAATAAAGCATGCACTGGTACCCCTACCATCCTGTGACAAAAGATGGTTGACCTGTAGCTTTGGTGCTACATATGTATCCAACTTAGACACCGGTGCCCTCATGAAGCATTCGACAGGTGGTGATATGACCTAGTTAACATAACAATGAAAACACGTGGTTTCAAATGGTGTAAACACAATTTATTTTGTATACTTCTACTAGAAATATCTGTATGGCCAGACAGAGAAAAAAATAACGTAGGTCTATAATGGTCAGTGTAATTTAGCTAAAAGAAAATATGATAGAAACTCAAAACCAGCAGATTTTGCAACGTTAAGGCATGCTGTTGGGACTGGCTTTAGCCGTGTATTAGTTGTGAAGTGCAAACTGCGTGCTCATACTTAGATAAAAGATTCACCCCGTACTTACAGTACAGGGGTGAAAATCAACCCATTAGAAAAACTGACGAAGAATTTTGACATGCTGGGGAAATTAACTGAGCAAATAAATTCTTAATTTAAGAAGCAAAATATATTCTTGATATATATCTTCATATTTACCCACTACTTTTGAATTGAAAAATGTAATAAAACATATAGATTTTAAAAGTAAGATCGACTTTGTTCTAGCACCGCCATCTTGTCTTTTTGCATTCTCGCCCATTTCACCAACTTTAGACTATATGGGTAGCCATTTGATACTGGAACCACAGTTTCTAGTTCCTGTTCCATACTAAAGCTATTTTTACCCGTATTTACACTACGTAGTCATTCACCCGTGTACAAGTACAGGGTGAATCTTTTATCTAGCTCATACCCTGAGAATATTTCCAAGCACAATATTGCGAGTTGCGCTGATGTGTGGGTGAGGTTCAGTAGAAGCATGCGCTCAGCCCACTGCACAGGGGTTCAAGCTGCACGGTCCACTGGTTCTCAGTTTCAGCCATATTTTGTAGATCTATATATACATTATGTTGATCGTTATAGTCTCCTGTAATTTAGTTTGAAGTAACTTATTTTGAAGGGTTAACTATGGAGATATTTGAAATGAAAAAAAGATAAATGAATGTTGGTGTGCACCCTGAGTTGCTGAACAGGGTCATTGTTGACCCATATTTGAGCATAGCACAGGATCACCAAAGTAATGACTGTTTAATGAGTGCCCAGTATCTAGGTTGGATATGTAGAATCTAGTGTGTTTTTTTTGTTTTGGTACATTAGTTGATTAAGCAATGGAAATTTCAATCGCGGACAATTGGTCTTCCTCAGTCCACTGCTCCTTGCCCTATCCTAGAAATGCAGAGCACCAGACTAGGTCGCAACAAGTATCCATTTTTAAGTCATTAGTTTGACTCGACCAGGGTTCTAACTCCCGGATACGAATCCCACACCCTACCAAAATGGGAGACAGACGCTCAACTCATTCGGCCATCCCTTTCTGGTCTGTTTTGCCTTAGAACATGGCATGATTTCCTCAGGTTGCACATCTTTGCGCTGAGTACACAAAGAGATGTGTTGTCTTCCACCAGGCTAGTGAGGTTGAGGTGTACTACCAGATATACCATGGGTACGGCAAGAGCTTCATCCGGTCATTCAAGCAGCACCCGGACGCCTACATCCAGATGGCACTGCAGCTCGCCTACTACCGGATGTACAGGAAGTAAGTGTCACTCCACGACCCAGCCCAGGGGTTGGGGATGGTGGTTTAAGTACACTTCAACGAACAACAACCCTGCATCCAAACCAATATTCTTCTGACATGCCAAGTGTCCTGTCATCAGAGGGAATGTCAAAACAGACTAATTACACTGAGTTGACTGTGCTGATTGTATTTGTCGAGACGGCCATGTTGATTGTGAGTTGGATGCGCTGCGTGTGTTTGTTGAGATGGCTATGTTGATTGTGCGTTGACTGCGTGTGTTTGTCAAGAATGCCATGTTGATTGTGATGTTTGACTGCGCTGTGTGTATTTGTTGAGATGGCCATGTTGATTGTGAGTTGACTGCGCTGTGTGTGTTTGTGGAGACAGCCATGTTGATTGTGAGTTGACTGCGCTGCATATGTTTGTCAAGACGGCCATGTTGATTGTGAGTTGACTGCGCTGTGTATGTTTGTCAAGACGGCCATGTTGATTGTGAGTTGACTGCACTGTGTATGTTTGTCGAGACGGCCATGTTGATTGTGAGTTGGCTGTGCTGCGTGTGTTTGTGGAGACAACCATGTTGATTGTGAGTTGACGGCTTGTGTTTGTCAAGACAGCCATGTTGATCGTGGGTTGATTGCACCTGCGTGTGTTTGTCAAGATGGCCATGTTGATTGTGAGTTGACTGCACTGTGTGTGATTGTCAAGACAGCCATGTTGATTGTGCTGCGTGTGTTTGTCAAGACGGACATGTTGATCGTGAGTTGACTGTACTTGTGTGTGTTTGTTAAGACTGCCATGTTGATCGTGCATTGACTGTGCTGCGCCGCATGTGTTTGTCAAGACGGCCATGTTGATTGTGAGTTGACTGCACTGCGTGTGTTTGTCAAGACGGCCATGTTGATTGTGAGTTGACTGCACTTCGTGTGTTTGTTGAGACCTCCATGTTGACGGTGGCTGTTTGTGTTGTCAGGCCAGTGGCCACCTACGAGACGAGCTCGGTGCGTCGCTTCTACCATGGCCGTACGGAGACGGTGCGAAGCTGCACAGTGGAGGCCACGCAGTGGGCGCATGCCATGCTCGATCCAGCAGCCAAGGTAAGGTTACATACCCGCGGTGTGTCTGAGTCGAACCAGCCGCCAGGGTATGGCTACATACCCGCGGTGTGTCTGCGTCGAACCAGCCACCAAGGTAAGGCTACATACCCGCGGTGTGTCTGCGTCGAACCAGCCACCAAGGTAAGGCTACATACCCGTGGTCTGTGAGTCGAACCAGCCGCCACGGTAAGGCTGAGTATTTAGTGAAAATGTAAAAGTGACAGGATAACCTCATTTGATGTAATCTGGTGAGAAGTGAGAATTCATATATATAAATATATATATTTTGAATTCAATTATATATATATAATTAATTCAACGAATGGAGACACTGGACGTATTGGACTGGGACCTTTCCATCTGCAAAATTTAGGCTCTGGCCACCTGCGCAGTGAACTTGGTTTTTGAATGCAAAGAGAACCAGTCAAATGGCTTCAGTGGTTTCAGCCAATCAGAACTGCTCTCTTCCATTGCAAATGGCTGCCCTGTATGGGGGTGGCCATTTGCAATCGAAAAGAACCAATCAGAGCTGTTCATTTCCATTGCAAATGGCTGCTCCCATAGAGGGCAGCCATTTGCAATCGAAAAGAACAGCTCTGATTGGCTGAAGCTACTGAATCTTTCAACCTTTCTATATCAGCCATCTTGAAATACACCATGTGACCTTATGGATGGAGCCACAAGACACATTCGATTCATACGTATAGAAACCCACTTCCGGTCCCAGTCGAATACGTCCATTGTATTAGTATCAAATGAGTTTGTTGTTGCCAGCGGCTGAGTAAGTAATTAGCTACATCATCACGACTGTGTGTGTGCGTGCGTGCGTGCATGTGTCTGTGTGTATATATATATCAGGGATGAAAGATCTCCGCGATTTCGCGGATTTCCGGAATTGTTCAATCCTGCAACACCCTCAGCGTATACTATGTGGTGCAGTATACTATCAGCGTATACCAATATATATGAAACCGGACTTCCGGAAATTTTCCGACATTTCCAGATAATACTAAACCTATGGGAGAAGATCAGGATTTCCGCTTTTTTTCCCGGAAACTACTATATATATATATATATATATATATATATATATATATTATATATATATATATATATATATATATATATAAATATATATATATATATATTTATATATATATATATATATAAAGTCAGGCTAAGTGAAAGGAAGAGGAAGAGACGGAAGGTTGGTGAACAGCCTAATTTATTGATAAGGCTCTTGGCCGAGCAATAAACGCCCTACCTATACAAAGCTAAAAGTAAAAATAGGTGTGTAGTGTGCCAAGCAAACAGCAGAAGTGAGCAGTGTAGAAGGTGGGGGGAGGGGAAGCAGCAAGAAAAGTGCTGGCCCGCAGCAAATATATATAATGGAGAGAAATAATCATGAAGTCGTAGGATAATAAATAATATTATAAGATCATAGGATAATAAATAATATTATAATAAGCTCACCCGCCATTTTATATTTATATAATAGATTATATTGCACATAAAGTCAGGCTAAGTGAAAGGAAGAGGAAGAGACGGAAGGTTGGTGAACAGCCTAATTTATTGATAAGGCTCTTGGCCGAGCAATAAACGCCAAACGGGACCGCTAAACTGGGCCCGCCCCACCAACCGACCCCCCGACCTCAATTGTTGACAAAGAAGCCGAGACACGGAAGTCATTTACTATCCTTTCTTGCAATGGAGTCTTTAAGTAGGAGTAGACCGTGTCAGAGGCCCAATCACCCCTGACCTTAATTTCCTCAATAGAGGCTCCTGACATGGGGAGGTTGGGAATGCGAGGTAAAATGCTCCTCACCGAGGCCCGCCCTATTTGAGAACAGCACTAGCATCTCCTGATAAGCTGAATATGTCATCGGGAAAGAGGAGCTGCCCAGTCCCGGAAGGCGAAAAGCCATGTCCCCGTCCCGGGCTGTTATATCAGTAAAATGGCGCTCTGTCCAATAGACTGCACAAAGGGCTGTATTGGGACAGCGAGATACGGGTATCTCCAAGACCCTCTCACGAAACTGTATAGTCTTCGAGCGACGCACCCGTATTATCATTCCCCATGGGTGGAAGAAAAATCCCCCCTACACAGGGCAGAATCTGAGTCAGTGATTTGTGATTTACGAAGGAGTGCTCTAAATGAGCACAAGATAGCTGCACGCCAGGCAATATGGCCTGGGTTGTTAGTCAATAAAGAAAAAATGCGCAAAAGCATATGTGAGCATCCCCCTTTTGGCGCTTTATCCCCTTCAGGGTTGACGCAACCAGAAAATCATCGTATTGGATGGGCAATGCCCCATTCTGTCTGAGAAAATAATTCAAGCCTGACAAATAATTTAAGACCGACCTGTAGGTCAGCGACCTAGCTAACCAAGCTGCGTATAATGCAACTCGCTCAGAGGCACAAGGAAAAGGAGAACTGTCGCTAAGAAAAAGAGCAAGGAATTCAAAATACCTCCGTATCTGAACGGAACGGGTTGAAATAGAATTTTTTGCATAAGAATGGCTCTCAAATCCCTTTTGTTCAGCTCGCAACTGCACCAGATCTGCAAGGAAAAAGAATAGGGGCATCAAAAAGGTGAGTGCAGCACATAACCCGATCACTGTCAACCTCCCTTATTCGAGAGCAGCTGGAGCCAGCGTCCAATCTGCTCAGGGCATCACAAACAGTGTTAATGCGTGTATTAATGTAAACTGAATGGAACACAAAATTCTTGCTAACAGACAACCAAAAGATTTCACGCAACATAGCCATTATATCAGCAGAGCGGGAGCGACCTGTATTGAGTGAGGCCTGAACCACTGCACTATCAGTTATACAAACAATCTCAGAATTAGACCAGTCAGCTGCCCAGCGGCGAAAGCCCTCAAATACCGCATGCATTTCCTTAATATTAATATGTTTATCACCCAATCCGTCCATCAGCCTGACCCCATGGTGACCACAAACCTGATCTATCACATGCTCGTCAGCGGTGCTGAATGCACCAACCAGCCAGTCATTAGCAAAACTAGCGCCAAGGCCCCAGCCGGAGGCGTCACTGTACATAGCTTTAGTAGCGGCAAATTTACCCAACATACCTGCCTTGCCATTAAAACTAGAAGCAAATTCAATCCACCAGTCAATATCAGCCCTAAAGCCTGCGTTAAGTCTTGCCTTAAAATACGGTTCACGAAGAGTACCGATCAAATCGTAGACCCTTCTACTGAAGGTCCTGCCACCCCTCACCACCTTTGCACAATGTGCCAGGAGGCCAGCAAGGCTCTCCAGGTCCCTCCTGCAAGCCTTCCTTCTTGACTTAAAACTCAGAAGTCTTCCCCGCAACTTATCCAACTTATCCTGGGGGAGTGATAATTCTAAAGATTCAGAATCCACCTCTATCCCAAGGAACCTGACCTTCATGGATGGAGAAATAAGTTTTCTATAACTAATATAAAAACCCAAGCGACGAAGAATAGCAATGGTTATCTGCTGGTAAGCAGCTGCCTGGTCAAAAGTACCGGCGATGATACAGAAATCATCTAGGTAGTTCACTACACGACAAACCCTCTCTCTGGCTGCACATCGCACCACAAAATCCGAGATGCGGGAGAATATATAGGGACTCGAGGACATACCCATACAAAGTCTACTATCAAGTAAATAAGTATCGAAATTTTCTCCCTTGAACCGCCACTTAAGACCCTGGCTAGAGCGATCATCCGGGTGAATGTGGACAGCCCGATAAGCATCCTTAATGTCGATACAAGCCAGGTAGTCCCCCTTCTCCAATAATTCCACCACATCATCGATACCCTTGTATTTAAATTTCGGGGCAATAGTAGAAGTCCAGGTATTCACAGAACTACCCTTAGGCCTACTGCAATCCACTACACTACGGCCACCACCACTATCTTTCGGAACCACAAAAAGCCCATGCACACAAAGGGGAGGATCCAGTACCTTAGTTACAAAGCCGTCATGAATTTCAGCCAACAAGCGTGACTCGATTATATCAGCCTCCCATGATGTTTTGGTACGTCTAGTCTTAACATCATAATGGGCATCACAATCTTGATCGATAACCCTAAAGCCAAAGACAATACCCTGTAACATATATAGGCCGTCGACATCACAGCTTCCCCTGCAAAAACACTCTACAAAAAAACGGCATGGTTTTAGTTGACATGTAATAGAGGACAATACATAGACACAATCACAGGAACCTGATGCACAATCTTCATACACTCCAAAAGTGACAAAATCGGAGTCAAGTGTCTCCCTCACCGACACCATCAAATGTCCATATTCAGTCTCCACTACCACAATAAAGTCCGACCAGCTGTTCTCTCTCAATCCATTCCAGCTTAACTTCGATCCAATTTTAAATGAACCCACGGAAACCTTGTCAGTTTTTCCACCCGGGCGAACGTCCTGATTGTCGATTTCACACGATATTAACTGACACCCAATGCCGGCTCCCCGGCTAGCGTCCCATACCATATCGACATTACTAAAGGTATCAGAATCACCATCATCACGAAAGACGAATGGCATAGGGGTTGTCGAGTCATCCGGCTCCTGCATGGCACTCACAGCAGTCCTCGCCTCTATCCGCCCACAAACCGCATGGCAATCCCCATCAGCCATCGGGTCACAACCACCACTCACCCCAACACTTCAATCTCTGCAGCTGTTGCGTTTGTGCCCTTTTACCCCACATTTTGAACATATGTGCGCAAAGCGACACTGGTCCTCCTTTTTAGCACATCCTTGCTCACTGTTATGGGCGTAACAGGGGCGCTTGCTGCCAGTTGGTCCTGCCAACGTCCCGCGTCGCCTGTTTTCACCCGACGTGCCCTTCTGCTTTTTTCTCACGCACATTCGCTTGACTATAGTGTAAAACACTTTTACCCGTGTGTGCCTCAGTGAAAGCAGCGAAACCCTCCGTTTCCGCTAACTTCCTAATGGCAGAGTCGTACTCAACATGACTGGTATCAAAAAAGTCATTATGCCTAGCACGGTGAGAAACAAAACTGATGTGATGTAGAACGGCCCGATAATCCGCAATCGACATCTCCGGGATGTCTAATGCCCAGGTAGCCGTAGCGCAAACCAATTCGTGGCAGTTCAATTTCTCAACGTTTTTCTTGCCAACCGTGTAGCGCTTCAGAGACCACTTACTTCTTCTCTTCCGTGAAGCACTGCTGCTCGAAGAGCTGCTATCGTGGCGTCTACATCTCCTTGCGCCGGTCCTAGAGTGGTTCCTCGCACGGCCGTAGGTTGAATGGCCGCCCGTCGTGGCTGCCGACGTAGACCCGACCGGGAACTTTGGAGGTTCCGCAGCGAGGGCCCCAGCGGCCATGACAGTCGAGCCCATGTTGTGTCGTTGTCGTCGGTCCGCTTTCTCCGCTAACAGCGCATCCCTCGTTTGGAGCAAGACGTCCAACTCCTTTTCCGCGCGCAGCTCTTCAATCTCCCGAAGAGTCTCCTCGCGTAGTTCAGCCATATTCTTGAAGCCCCCACCTGTCTCCGACGCCATCGCGTCCTCCTTGGATGCGCCTTTAGATAATCTGGCCGCCGAAGAACTTCTCGTTTCACGCACTACGCAGTCCTCGTCCGGGCTCTCACAACTACTAGTCTTGTCGTGACTTCTCCCACAAGCACTACAAAAAGGCATCGGAATGCTGTGCTTTATGCAGAAAAACGGTGTCGATAAAACTGTTTTTTATATCAGGTATTATCTCAAATTCCGGCTTTTTTGGTCGTAAATCGACCAACGAGGGTTCCGGGTATCACATCGACAATCTTGGACTTCTTTGTAGTGTCAATCAGTAGTTATTGGTTAAACGACTATATTTCTATAAGGGTTGCTCTCATGTCCTTGTTAGCCTCATAATTCAAGAACTTGGCTATTGGTCGCAATTGTTAAAATAAATTATAAATGAGCATAATAATCAGGTTATTCAGTCGTATTCCTGCTTTTTTGGTCGTAAAATCGACCAACGAAGGGTGCAGGTATCACATCGACAATCTTAGAGTTCTTTGTAGTGTCAATCAAGTAGTTATTGGTTAAACGACTATATTTCTATAAGAGTTGGTCTCATGTCCTTCTTAGCCTCATAATTCAAGAACTTGGCTATTGGTCGGAATTGTCAAACTAAATTATAAATGAGCCTAATAATCAGGTAATTCAGTCATATTCGACACACATGACTAGGTTAGTGGTGTAATTTAACCAGCAAGCCTAACCATGGTTCAAGCTAAGTCTCAGCTAGTCGACAAACATGGCCGCAGTACCGGCGTCGGCCATCTTGCTTAAAAGTCTCTGATAAAATAAACTGCCGAAATCCAGCGTCGAATAAAAATCGACACTCACAAACATATTAAAACTAGAAATATATATAAATTTCCGCTTGCTGCGTCAAAAATCGACCCAAATGTTCTCTAGCCGTATATCATCGACAGCCCCGACGGCTACACCCCTCTCCGCCATCTTGGTTTCCGTCGATAGGTTCAAGCAAACAGACACACATGATAATGAAAGTAATAAATAAAGCTTAGCTCACGACACCGACATGGTTGAAGCTCGTCTCCTTGTTAGTAGCAGGTAGTTCCTTCAGGATGTAAGAACACAGGTAGCCAGTAGACTGTGTCTTGCAAGCAAAGTAAAAATAGGTGTGTAGTGTGCCAAGCAAACAGCAGAAGTGAGCAGTGTAGAAGGTGGGGGGAGGGGAAGCAGCAAGAAAAGTGCTGGCCCGCAGCAAATATATATAATGGAGAGAAATAATCATGAAGTCGTAGGATAATAAATAATATTATAAGATCATAGGATAATAAATAATATTATAATAAGCTCACCCGCCATTTTATATTTATATAATAGATTATATTGCACATATATATACATATACATATACATATATATGTATATGTATATATATATATGTATATATATATATGTATATATATATATATATAAATATATATATTTATATATATATATATATAGAGGGTATATCGGTGTCGATGTGTTTGTTGTCTTTCAGCCAGATCCAGGACAGGGGGAGAGGAGTGTGGGGGGGGGGGGAGGAGACCGCTACACTTGTAAACAACTACTCAGTAACTCACAGTAACTGAACCAGACGGGATGGCCGAATGAGTTAGAGCATCCGTCTCCCGTGCCAGTAGATCGTGGAGTCGTCGGTTCGAACCCCGGTCGAGTCAAACCAATGACAACAAAATTTATACTTGTTGCTTCCTATCCAGGCGCTCTGCATTATTAGGACAGGGCAAGGACTGGTGTGCTCAGCGTAAGGATAATGTGACTGAGTGGGATACCAGGTCATTGTGCCGGCGGCCTAGTTTCCCAGTGGGACAGCATTATAAAGTCGCCATGAGTGCACACTGTCACAAGTCGGTACCAGTCCTGATATGACCTTAGATGTTGCTAGGACGTCAAACAACAACAAACATTCAAACAAACACAGTAACTGGCGCTGTGTGTGTGTTTTGTTTACTCCAAGTCCCTGGTAGTGGCTAGGTAGTAGGCGATCTGATTTAGACATATTGATGGTGTGGCCTGGCCAAAGACAATGTAAACAGATGCATGTACAGTATTTAGAATGTGAAAGCACTTTGAGCCACTTAACTAGAGTAGTAGAGAGGTCTAAGTGAGTGCACCCATTGATTGATTGATTCAAGGACTGTCAACTGTTGAACCGGCCCCCCCTTGACGCCATGTTGGAAACTGATCCACCGCCGGCGGTGGCGCCACCTGGTAGTAAGTTAGGACAGCAGCAGAATCTCGCACAACATTGTTTGTTGGGGTTTTACGTCTTGGCAACTGCTAAGGTCATATTAGGACGGGTACCGACTCGTGACAATTCGTACTCATGATGACTTTGTCGGGCTGCCCAACTGGGCAGCACCATGACCTGATATCCCACTCAATCACATTATCCTGACACTGAGTCAACCAATCCTTGCCCTATGTTGCCGCACTGCGGTTCTGCGTTAGATTAGATTAGATTAGAGTGTTTGAGCTGTATGCTCAGGCCAAGTCGGAGACTCTACCATCAGGGCCTACCACATGTCGTGAGGGTACTCTATTGTCATGTGCAGTCATGTCATGAATTTGGATCTGCTGGCATTAGCTAGGTGTATCCTGGAATCTATGGTTCATATGTTATTGTTGCTGACATTATGACACGATTACAAAAAAAAAAGAGCAAAACTATTTGTTTGAAGGAATAATTGTTTACCACAACAACAAAATCCCGCCCCCTCCGTAAAACAACATACAAAAACACACACCAACAACATAAAAACAACACAACTGTGTTATTCTACTGGTTCAGTGAGCTGGGGATGTGTGCACTGGGATCTCTGTTGGAACCTAGGAGGCATTCCGTTAAAAGCTATAGTTGTTAAAGTTGCATAGTCCGATGAATATATCAAATTTTCAAAACCAAAACACTAATCTAGATTTGATTCTATATATTCAACTTAGATACTGCTGCACTTGTTAAGAATTTATTTATGCATAGAAGGTCGTAATAAGTCAATTTAATAAAACCTCTTAGTACTGAAGTCTATGGTGTCAGAGTTTTGGTGTGCTTGCCAAAATTAATTTGGCATGTTTTAATGTCAAATACCTCCAAAGATAGCCATTTAATTTCAAAGTTACTTCAAATTAATGTTATGTAGATCATAACGATCAGCATAATGTATTTATCTCAGAAAATGGCAGAAACTCAAAAGCATCGGACTATGCAACTTTAATTGTTTGTCGCCTTAAACTTAAAGGGATGCAGTGTGACACTGTGAGCCCTTTTAGCCGGGCAGTATGCCCTTGTCTCTGCGTTTGTATGCCCCCTTAAAGGGATGCAGTGTGACACTGGGTCCTTTTAGCTGGGCAGTATGCCCTGTTCTCTGCGTTCATATGCCCCATTAAAGGAATGCAGTGTGACACTGGGTCCTTTTAACCGGGCAGTACGCCCTGGGGCCATATGCATGGAGCGGTGTTAGCGAGGCAAACCGCGGTTAGGGCAGGATTTCTGGTTTAGCGCCGAAAAGTCGCTATGCATGGAGCAGTGTTAGGCCAACACCGCGAGTTTAAAGTCGGAGAATCTAACACCAGCCCATAGCAGGTTTACAGCGGTGTTAGTGTTAGGTTAGGCCCAAATCTATTCAATGCTATCATATTTAACAGAATAACATATGCAATAAGTGAAATTTCATCAAATTTACCCTAAAAGCAAAGCAATATTAACGCCGCAGCTACATCGGCGTTGATATTAATATTGTCGAATCGACGAATGTAAATTAAACAAATCACCGCCGCCGCCGAATCGGCTGCGATATTGGGAAATAGCAGTGCTCGCCGGCAACAGCCTCACCAGTAATAAGGCTGCTGGTTCCCGGCCGCTGAATCGGCGGCGATATTGTGCAATACCGGTGCTCGCCGGCAACAGGCTCACCAGTAACAAGGCTGCTGGTTCCCAGCCGCCGAATCAGCGGCGATATTGGGAAATAGCGGTGCTCGCCGGCAACAGGCTCATCAGTAACAAGGCTGCTGGTTCCCGGCCGCCGAATCGGCGGCGATATTGTGCAATACCGGTGCTTGCCGGCAACAGGATCAGAGAGATTTCCATAATGTAAAATTAATTTACATATAGCTAACACGAACCGTTTAGGCCACCATGCATATGGCGTGACATACTTCGCGGTGTTAGAGGGTTAACACCACATGCCGCTAACACCGCTCCATGCATATGGTCCCTGGTCTCTGCATTTGTGTGCCCCCTTAAAGGGATGCAGTGTGACACTGGGTCCTTTTAGCCGGGCAGTACGCCCTGGTCTCTGCATTTGTATGCCTCCTTAAAGGGATGCAGTGTGACACTGGGTCCTTTTAGCCGGGCAGTACGCCCTGATCTCTGCATTTGTATGCCTCCTTAAAGGGATGCAGTGTGACACTGGGTCCTTTTAGATGGGCAGTACGCCCTGGTCTCTGTATTTGTATGCCCCCTTATAGGGATGCAGTGTGACATTGGGTCCTTTTAGCCGGGCAGTATGCCCTGGTCTCTGCGTTTGTGTGCCCCTTTATAGGGATGCAGTGTGACATTGAGTCCTTTTAGCCGGGCAGTTCGCCCTGGTCTCTGCGTTTGTGTGCCCTCTTAAAGGGATGCAGTGTGACATTGGGTTCTTTTAGCCGGCCAGTACGCCCTGGTCTCTGCATTTGTATGCCTCCTTAAAGGGATGCAGTGTGACACTGGGTCCTTTTAGCCGGGCAGTACGCCCTGATCTCTGCATTTGTATGCCTCCTTAAAGGGATGCAGTGTGACACTGGGTCCTTTTAGATGGGCAGTACGCCCTGGTCTCTGTATTTGTATGCCCCTTTATAGGGATGCAGTGTGACATTGGGTCCTTTTAGCCGGGCAGTATGCCCTGGTCTCTGCGTTTGTGTGCCCCTTTATAGGGATGCAGTGTGACATTGAGTCCTTTTAGCCGGGCAGTTCGCCCTGGTCTCTGCGTTTGTGTGCCCTCTTAAAGGGATGCAGTGTGACATTGGGTTCTTTTAGCCGGGCAGTACGCCCTGGTCTCCAGTAGAATCTGCCGTATGAGAGTTAAGTGTGCGACTCCTGCTATACCAATGTCACGTTTGTTTCATTCAGATAAAGGACCAGATAAAGCTCTTCTCTGTAGCCATTCAGAAACACATCGACAATATGACGGACGCCTCAAATCTGAAAGGTTTGTACCCTTGAACGCTTACCGCGACCACTCATTAGTAATTTTTGCTCATATCAAGTTGATATGACAGCACGAGTGGTATGAAAATAAACAAATTGCAAAAATCATCCCACCCATGCAGAAACAACGCTCATTTGGGGAGTTGGCGGGAGGCGGGACCAAGTGGTCCTTAGCCGCTGCCACATTGGCCACTCGTGCCTCACACTCTTTTCTTTTTAGCAATATACAACGAGAAGAAATGTTAGCCTTCTTGGGAACTGCAGGACTGTACCATTTCATATACCTTATTAATCAAGTTTTAATACATTTTAATCAAATAAAAAAAATGACGCCATTGAATTTTACCTAGAGTTTAATTTTCCTGAACTACAATTTGCATTCAATTAGCTCGCCTCTACAGATTTAGCTATGTCAACTTGCGAATAGCCATATCAATCAATTAAGGTATTCCAAGTTAGAGCTGACAGAGGTGTTATATTTACATATCCACTACTGGTTTGGCGGGCAATAGTATAGTACCTGACCACGGTACTGATGAGTTTCAACCTTGTTTAACTTCAATGATCAGAAAAGAGGCAGTGTTTCCAAGATGATATTGGCCGTAATATATGTATAAAATTATGCCTCTCCCCTCTTCCCAATCCTGGTAGCGAGACGTAGCTCAGGCGGTAGAGTGTCCACCTGTGAAGGTGTGGGTCATCGGATTGATCCTGCTCAGTGGACTGATTTGCAGTTTGAACTGTTTTCCTTTCCAACCAGTGGTACACAACTGGTTCATCAAAGGCTGTGGCATGTGCTGCCCTGTCCATGGGAAGGTGCATATAAAAAGACCCCTTGCTGCTTATCGGAAAGTAGCCTATTTGGCGGCAGCAGGTTTCCTCTAAAGAAATATGTCAGAATGACCATATGTTTGACATCCAATAGCTGATGATGAAAATCAATGTATCTAGAGGCGTTATTAAAGTTGCATAGTCCGATGGTTTTGAGTTTCTGCTATTTTTCTGAGATAAATATATTAAATTGATTGCTATAATCCAACTTACTTTAGTTTGAAGTATCCCTTTATTTTAAATGGCTAAGTTTTGAGATATTTGGAGTGCAAATATGTCAAATTAGTTTTGGCAAGCACGCCAAAACACTGACACCATAGCCTTCAGCAGTAACAAGTTCTATTAAATTGACTCAGTATTCCATTCTATGTGGCAATAAATGCTTAATAAGTGTATCACTATCTAAGTTAGATATGTCAAATTGGTCGTAATGCGAAGCATTGCGCTTGATGCGAGGAGAGGAAGAGACCCTCCCCCCGCCTCCCCGGTCGTCGCGCAGCATTCTCACCTCGCGCGACGCCCGCCTCTCAGCTTTCTTCCTCCCCCCTCCCCCCGCCTTGCTTTCGCACCTCACCTGTCACCGCCCTCCTCCCCGCCCTTATAAGGCCGCCCGCCGGCCTCCCTCAGTCACTCGCCTTCCAGCCCTCCATGCCCTTTTTCTTGTCTGGCTCTTCACCACCGCTGCTTCACCTCGGACCGCTGCCCCGCCTCAGGCTCCTACACCATGCCCGGACACGGAAAGGGAAGAGGCCGCAAGAGCTCCCGGGCGACCGCCCTGGCCACGCCGGGACCCTCCTCGGGCTCGCCCGGAGACACCTCAACACCTCCGGCCCCGGCCTTCCCCTCGGCGACCTCGGGCCGCCCCTCGGGCGCCAAGACAGCCCTGATACTCGAGGCCCTGCAGCACCTCACTACGCGCATGGACGCCCTCGAGTCGGGGGGAGCCCGAGGAGCACCGGAGCAACTGCAGGCGCCGCCCGCCCCAGCTCCTCGGGCGCGGGCCGCCGCCGGGGCCCGGCCCCCGCCGCCACCTCAAGCGACTCTGCCCGGGGCAGCCCACCCCCACTACCAACAGTACGACCGCCTCGCCGCCCGAGGCGGGCCCGCTCCGCCCCCCGCCTACCTCCAGGACGTCGCCGAGGAGCACACCCCAGCATCCGCGGCCGACGCCGTCCGCGACATCCTCGCTTCCGCCGAGGCGCACCGCACCGTCAGGCGCCAGGGCATCCCCTCGGGCTACATTTTTCCCTCGGACCTCGTGGAGAGGGGTCCCGAGCGGAAGCCGGTGAGGAGGGGCGAGGCGACCAGGGACGAATATAACCTCGCCCTCCTCACCCTCGCCAGCCATCCAGCCTTCCCCGCCCACTCCGTCCAGGGCCTACACCACCACCACCTCACCGTGATGAGGGACATCCTGGTGCATCCGTGGCCTACCGTCCGCCGCTATTCCGAGGCCATCTTCACCTGGATAGCGGACGGGAGACTTCCCCACGGATGGCACGACCCAGTGGCCCTCAACACGCTGAGGATGGACTCCCTCACCACGCCCGCCGCCCTCACCCAAGCCACCCCGGCAACACCAGCTCCCCGAGGCGAGGATTGGGCCCGAGGCGCACACCTGCCCCGGCCCCAAGTCGACACCCGCATCGCCTACGATAGGCACACTCACGGGGCCCCCTGCCCCGCCTGGAACCGCGAGTCCCGCCTCGTGCGATCGGGCCCCCGTCGGGGAGGCCCACGGCGAGGTGGGAGACAGGCACCGGCACGTGTGCGCCTATTGCGCCAACGTGCGGCGCATACTAACCATGCACAGCGAGGCCGGATGCCTCACCAAGCAAGCCCGTGAGCGCCAGACCCCGGCCGCCTCGGCGGATTTTTGATCCGCCGCCCCCCCCCCCCCCCCCCCCCGGCCGGCCCGGGGGGCCCTCCCCGGCCCCTCACCCACACCACTGCCGACAGCCCCGTGACCTCCACCGACAACCCCTCAGCGACCACCGATCGAAACGCCGCCCAGACGAAGCCGGGGATCATCACCTCGCACCTCACACCTCAGACGACACAGCCCAGCCTCACAAGGGACCCTCCCCAGACAGCGCAGCCGCCGACCCTCACGACACCGCCTTCATCAACCCGCCCGACCCGACCCCGACTCCCACCCCGCCCAGCCCTGAGGAGTTCGCTGCCCCCCTGATCGACCCTCGCCGGACCTCCTCCCCTCAGCCCTCAGGAGCGGGCCTCCCTTTTTTGGCCGCCCGCTCCCCCTCCACGCAGGCCCCGGACCCTCCTCTCACCCAGACCTGCATCTCCGGGCCCCCGCCTCGGGCGCCCCGCGCCCCCGCCTCGGGCACGCCTCGAGCCCTCTCCTACACTTTGGTGGAGGGCTCCTCGGCCCCCCCCCCCCTCACCAGAACTCTTTTACCTCTGACATTGCTCCTTATGAGCCCTTGTTGTATTTATCCTTGTTTCTGCTCCTCAGGAACCTTACATGCCTATGTCCTTACTTTCCTTTGTTTTCCACTGTTGCTATGTACCATGTCTCACCCCTCTGTTGCCAGAGGCGCCTCAAATAAACGCCTCTTTTTCCCACCCCCGCCTTGCTTTCTTCCTTTTCGCGCATCGGTCGTAATGCGAAGCATTGCGCTTGATGCGAGGAGAGGAAGAGACCCTCCCCCCGCCTCCCCGGTCGTCGCGCAGCATTCTCACCTCGCGCGACGCCCGCCTCTCAGCTTTCCTCCTCCCCCCTCCCCCCGCCTTGCTTTCGCACCTCACCTGTCACCGCCCTCCTGCCCGCCCTTATAAGGCCGCCCGCCGGCCTCCCTCAGTCACTCGCCTTCCAGCCGTCCTCCACGCTCTGCCCTTTTTCTCTCGACCCACCCACCCAACTGTCTCTTCCTCTCCTCTCTTCTCTTTCAGCTGGTGGAGGGCTCCTCGGCCCCCCCCCCCCCCTCACCAGAACTCTTTTACCTCTGACATTGCTCCTTATGAGCCCCTGTTGTATTTATCCTTGTTTCTGCTCCTCAGGAACCTTACATGCCTATGTCCTTATTTTCCTTTGTTTTCCCCTGTTGCTATGTACCATGTCTCACCCCTCTGTTGCCAGAGGCGCCTCAAATAAACGCCTCTTTTTCCCACCCCCGCCTTGCTTTCTTCCTTTTCGCGCATCAATTCTAGATAATTGTTTTTGTTTTGAAAATTTGATGCTTCATCGAACTATGCAGCTTTAAATAAAACAAACTTTACTTTTTCTTCCCGATTCTAGAAACAAACGCCCCTGAAACACGGTCCCCCACCTTTAGCATTTTTGTATCAATTATGATTTACATGTATTAGATAATGACCTAGACCTAATGAGTGTCTTTAATACATTACTCCCCTGTGCTGGTGTGCTGGTTCCTGACGCGCCCCCTGTGTGCAGGGTGTGACAGACACCTGCTGGCCCTCGCGACACTCGCCGATGAGGAGGGGCTTCCCACCCCCGAAATCTTCACAGACGCCAGCTACAAGAAGAGGTCAGCACCTGCCGTGTTACTGCTCTAAACTCATTTATTGTTAAAATAACAGGGTCCCCACAGGGCCCGAAAAGTCTTCAACTTCATTTGCCCCATTTCAATGTTTTGAAAAGCCTTGAATTTAACTTATTTTGGGTCATTAGTCTTGAAAAGCCTTGAATTCCATGAAACTCTCCCCACTGATCTAGGGTTAGTCCAAAATCGCCATTCGCCATTGTTGTTTTTTCCTGAAATCCAAATGAAAATAGTCTTGAATTCATTTTTTTTTTTTAAGCCTTGAAATAGCCTTAAATTCTATACCTTCACATGTGAAATCATATGCTATGTAATTTATTATGTGCTTACAAGCATGTACAATTAGCTCATATTCACGTAGAAATTGAATTGGCAGCCTGCAACTTATTGCATTCAAAATGTTATTGACAATCAATAACGCTAACAATGGCCATTGGAATATCTGTGTAATCTGTCTGTCAGACGGCCACCCCGGACACTTGGTTATTATTACGCGTCTCTGTCTCGACGAAGGTCATATCGCAATTATGCTTTATGTGTGTCAGATCCTACTTTATGGAATACATTGCCGGATGAAGTACAAAATGCATCACCTTGAGAAATTTTAACTCACCCTTTTCAGGTTGTTTCCTCTGGTAAATGATATTTTATGTATCTTTCAGTGTCTTCAACCAAGTTGTGAATATGTCATTCTACGGCCTTATTGTGGTGCCGTAGAATAGTTCCTGTTAATGAGAGCACTTTATTAAGTCAACTAATATTATTGTTATTATTATGTACAAGACTACACATATATATATATATATATTTTACCTCGGTATACAGCCTCAGGCTAGCCGCAGGCTAGGGAGAGGGAAGCACATCCGGGTCCAGCAATTAGCATAAACAACTCACGACAGGAGGACGTTCGTTGAGTTGCTCTGGCAAGATTTACCTTTAACAAGTAAAATAACCGTAAGTAGTACTGATAACTTTGGTTCAGCTTGTTTATGATGCCTGTTAGCATCTATATATTAAAGTTCAGAACTTTCTTCGGTCTCTTTTGGACTAGATTAGCATTTATAATAACTTGGTTAGAACAAAGGAATTCTTCGATACGAAACCATGGTTCTACCAACCCGATTTGATATGGGTAGAGATGTTGGCACGGTCACATCTCCTGTGGAGATTCCCTCGGACTCTATTTGAGAGTGTTGTTGGGGATGATCCTGGGTTTCTTTTATAGACTCCCCTTTTAACAAGGCGTTCTCCCGAGTTTCGTAGCATTTTCTCCAACTTGCTGGCGCAGAATGCCGCAGGAGGGAGAAGTGTGCGGAACGGAGGGGTGGGAGGTCCCAGAGGCCTACCCCTCGTACGGTTGGTTTCGATACCTTAAAAAACCTACGACAATACACTTAGCTTACCACGCCTGTATAGAGAACAGTGTAAATACGTTACTCAATACCACATACATCCTCAACCCAGATTTCTGGCGTCACTGTTGTGTTCAGTTGAGTTGATACCGGTGTTATAGTAATCTTTTTGGTTACAGAAACCCGATGGCTACGAGACGAAATAAACCGCCGCCCGCTGGAGCGGAGGGACACGCACCCACCGGCTACGACTCATCACCGGTGGTGACAGCTCCACCGTCCCCACGGCCGGGGGCTGGTGTACCGTCTGACCCCGATAGTGATGGGGGTGCCAGTTTTCCAGTTGACCTTAACGCCCCGATAAGCCAAATGCTCGATTTGAAACTCCAACAGCTTCAGCCTAATACCGTTTCGAGTAACTTCCCCCCAGTTGTTGACTCGGACTGGGAAGATGTGTCTGATTTCGAAGAAACAGATTCGGCCATGGAAGACCCGCTTCCAAAGAAAACAAAGAAATGTAAGAGGACAGTTAGCTCTTCCGGTGACGAGTTCACTAAAGCCGGTAAGACAAAACGAGTAAGACAAAACTAAGAAGAAGAAGGGAAGACATTCTTCTTCTGATTCGTCCTCAGATTCCTCGTCTACTGACTCGGACTCAGACATGGAAAGGGCTGGTCTTTACGCAAAGATTGGCAACAAAGTTCGCAAAAAGTGTCCCCAACAAAAGGCCAAGAAAGTAAAGACCACTACCATGATGCGCGAGACAATTAAGGGTCACTTCAACACCTTTAAACCGGTGGAAGTGATCAATAAACTGACTGAACAGATTTCCGGCATCAAAGGCATCCCCAACACGGTAGTTAAAGAGATGGACTCAGGGGTCCATCTTAATGACGAAAGGAGACGTTTCGAAAACGTCCTACACACTATCCACAAAGGTGTTAGGTGCTCTCACGTCGGTCGCGCCCATTGCAAATCGGATGCAGACCGAGAACAAATTCTCATCCCTGGCACGCTCCATGGACAAAAACATTTCCCTACTGACCGCTGTGAGTAACTTCCTCACCTACAGACATTATGAAAACGTTTTCAAAGCGCTCACTACCGATGCCGGTAAGGAAGTGGCAAGGTCCAAAAAGATCACGGACAACGACGGCAAGGAATATACCTTGTTTTTGCCTCCAAAACCTGTAAAGGGAAAGCCGTTAGACAAGACTAAAATGTTTGGCGGCCAACTTCCTTTCTTGTTCAAAGAGGTGGAAGCACAGGCCAAGAGTGGCAAGAATTTGGATGGCAGGCGGAAACTTGACAACACCTCCAGATTCCGACGACCTCGGGGGGATTTTCGCAACCGCCGGGGATCAAGAGCGGGAAGGTCCGGCCCATCCTACGGCTTTCAACCAAGCGGCAGAGGACGAGGAGATTGCCAGTCCTACGGGTGGAACGAAGCGAACTGCCCTTACCGCAAGGAGTTCGCACCCAAGCAGTCGTTCCCATGCCCAGGCAACAAATAGACATTGCCACTCAAACTACAAAACCTGTCATTACAGACATGATAGAGGAGGAAACCCAAACAGACGTAAGAGGTTTTAATGCAGGCAACATTTCTACATGTTTTTCTGAATGGGCTAATATTACCAGTGATACAGAGATTTTAGATATAGTTAGAGGGGTTCGTATTCCTTTTACAGAAATTCCAACACAATTACGAGTTCCTTTTCCTTATAAATTTAATGACATAGAGGAACAAGAGTTAACGAAACAAGTTTTACTTTTTGAAACGAAAGGCATTATTCAACAAGTCGATCATGTCCCTGGGGAATTCATTTCTAATATTTTTTCCAGACCCAAACCTAACGGCGAAATTAGGATGATTCTAGACTTAACCCAACTCAATGAATTGGTTGAATATCAGTATTTCAAAATGTTCTCTCTTGAAACTGCCAGGGATTTGCTTACGCCAAAAGCTTGGATGGCCAGTGTCGATTTACAAGACGCCTATTATACGGTTCCGATTTGTTTGGAACACCGAAAATATTTACGATTTTTGTGGAATAACACGCTTTTTCAATTTACGTGTATGCCTAATGGTTTGGCGTGTGCCCCCCATCTATTTACGAAGCTCTTAAAGCCCGTCTTTTCGACGATGGCTAGGAAAGGACATACCATGTTCCCTTACATAGACGATTCATTTATTATGGCACTTTCTTTTAAACGTTGCCAAGAAGCAGTTTCAGATCTTTGTGATTTATTAACTAAATTGGGGTTTTACATTCACCCAGAAAAATCAGTGTTTACACCAAACACCGAATTGAAATGTTTAGGTTTTATCCTTAATACCCTTAACATGACCGTGTCGCTTACGACACAGAAACTCCAAAAGTTTCTAGATACGGCGAACCGCTTGGTCGAGCTAACTAGGCCAAAGATAAGGCAGGTCGCCGTCCTTATCGGTCTAATGATAGCATACGCCCCTGCTATTTTATATGGTAAAGCACACATAAAATCTCTGGAGATAGACAAAAATTTGGCCCACTAAGGTAACTTTGAACGGAAAATGTTTATTTCAGAAGAAGGGATGCAAGATATAAATTGGTGGTTCAGAAACATCCGAAACTCTCCAAATCCAATTCGAATGGGTGAACCCAACACTGTCGTAACAACAGACGCATCACTAGAAGGTTGGGCAGCACATCATAATGATGTTGCAACTGGAGGTAGATGGTTAAAAGACGACGTTTCTGATCACATTAATGCATTGGAGCTAAGAGCCATTTATTTATGTTTGTTAAGTTTAATTAGAGTACCTAGGAATCATGTTCGAATTCTCACCGATAACACTACCGCTATGGCGTATGTTCGGAATATGGGGGGGACAAAGTCCAAACCATGCAATACCATAGCAAAATTAATTTGGGATTGGGCACAATCCAATCAGATTTGGTTAACAGTAGCGCATATTCCAGGTATTCAAAATACTCTTGCTGACAAAAGCAGTCGACATTTTCATGACCATTTAGAATGGGCATTAAATGATGTCATTTTCAGAAAGATTTGCCAAACATGGGGTCGACCTGACGTCGACTTGTTTGCCTCCAGAAATAATTATAAAATAACTAAATATGTCTCGTGGCACCCAGAACCAAATGCCTGGCAGGTAGACGCATTTTCATTGATATGGAACAATGAGTTCTATTACATTTTCCCCCCATTCAGCATTATCAGCCGAGTAGCGAGAAAAATCAAGATGGACAGAGCACACGCAATATTGATAGTCCCCGAATGGGACACACAACCATGGCTACCAGGGATAATAGCAGCAGCCAAAGACTGCCTTCGATTCCGAAGATCCCCAGAAAATCTAACGCATCAAAGCCCACTGACACGCCACGGAGACGTATCGACAACGCCACTTCTGGCATTGCTTTTTTTAATTAACTATTTAAAACAATTCAGCCTAGACAAAATTACTCAACAGAGAACAGTTTCACATGCTTGGCGTAAAGGTACAGTAAAAATGTACTCAACTTATTTACGAAAATGGGGAATGCATTGCCTAATAAAAAAGGTTAAACCTATGAGTCCTTCTATAGCTCAGGTAGGACGGTTTTTACGTATGTTAGAAGATGAAGGTCTGGGGTTTGGGGCTATTAATGCTGCTAGGTGTGCTTTGTCAGTTATCCTACCTAGGATTGATGGTCAAACTATACGCAAACATCACGTCATACACTGGATTCTCAGGTCAATTTATGAACGGAACCCTCCCAAACCTAAATATAATCATTTTTGGGACGTTTCTATTGTTTTTAAACTTTTTAAACTATGGCCACATAATAAACATTTAGATATTAAGATGTTAGGTTTTAAAGTAGCGATGCTTCTCTTACTGGTGACAGGCCATAGAGGACAAACTATAGTGGCACTGTCACTAGAGGGCCTCAAAATTGATAGAACAGAAGCTACATTTGACTTAACGCAATTATTGAAGTCAAATCGCATAGGAGACCCTCTGTCTACTGTTAGTGTGACAAGCTTCAAGGAAGACCCGAAACTTTGTGTAGTCTCGGCAATTAGGATGTATATATCCAAGACGAAGGACATAAGAACTTCACAACAGCTTTTGGTGAGCTTTATTAAGCCACACAAGGGCATATCGCGAGATACTCTTGCGCGATGGACAATGACAATATTCAAGTTAGCAGGAGTGAATACAAATAGGTATGCCTCGCACTCAACACGAGGTGCCATGGTGTCGAAAGCACAACTTCTAGGAATTTCGGTTAAACGAATCCTGGCTCATGCAGGCTGGAAAACAGCTAGATCGTTTGCGAAACACTACAACAAACGTCTAGAAAAGCCGAGCGGAATCGCCCAACAGCTGCTAAAAGACTAGAGTACATAGGTGAGATACGTTTCCATACTCATGTTTAAACTGGTTTAACAAAATCACTACAAACATTCTTGTAACACCAGGTTCGAATAGATAAAAATGTAACAAATAATACAATACAGGTTAAAAAATGATTTACGTAAAGGTCTCCCTAGCCTGCGGCTAGCCTGAGGCTGTATACCGAGGTAAAATAGATTAGTTAGACGAATCTTACCTGGGTATAGATGATGGATAACTGCTGTTTTCCCGAGGTATAAGCCTCGGATAGACGTGGGCGAGGGCCCACCCACCACGCCCTTTCCACGTCTATTCCGTGGCTTGTACCAAGGAAGCATTGCATTTCCATTTCACTGTGATGATTATTGTTGGTTTATATCATTTTATTATCCTGAATAAGTAGGTAAAAATTGCTGGACCCGGATGTGCTTCCCTCTCCCTCGCCCACGTCTATCCGAGGCTTATACTTCCGGGAAAACAGCAGTTATCCATCATCTATACCCAGGTAAGATTCGTCTAACTAATCTATATATATGTGAGCCTAACGCTCAAATAATCAAAGCATTTTAAATTCACGTTAGGGGCCGCCCAAAGTTGTCCACATTTTCACGGTCACACAAACCATACGATTTGGGGAGTGAGGGGGGGTCTGTCAGTAATGTACAACTTTTGTCGTTTAATGAAATGTTGATATTTAATTGCCACTAATAGTGTAAATTAAATAGTATGTAAAATGTTGATCGGTACTACTTTGGGGTGGAGGGGGGGTAGGGGTCTGGAAAGTAGTACTCTTTGTACGATCGTGAAAATGTTGACAACTTTGGATGGCCCCTTATGCAGTAATCCACCTCACTAATCTCGTTTCCCGATGCCGGCTTTCAGTGGCGGAAGCGGTAACTTCATTCTGTCGACCAGCTTCGTCGGCTACACGCCTGTGGTGGGTGGGTGTGTACCCATGTGTGACCATGGTTATGGCTTCTTCTACAGCATCCTGGGTGACAGGTGAGGCATTCCTCATGTACTTAATGCATTCCTCTAATGTATGTGGTCTGTAATGAACTATGCGAGTATAGGCTGATGTGCACCCATGCGTGACCATGGCTACGACTTCTACAGCAACCAGGGTGACAGGTGAGGCGTTCCTCATGTACTTAATGCATTCCTGTAATGTATGTGGTCTATAATGAACAATGGGAGTATAAACAGAGGACTCCACCTCAAGTTACTCCACCGCCACCACAGTGGTAGCGTGTGTAAAGATACGTGTGTCTTAAATAGAGCCAGTGTTTGTCTACAGCACCCACTTATGAGTGGTCAACTGCCGCTTCTGCTGCCACTGTTGGCCGCATGTTAAACTTCTTTATTTTGTTGTCGTCTGCGCTAAGCTCTCAAGCAAGAAGCCACATAGACACGTAGGTGCGGATAGGGTGATTTCATCAGGGAGTCTAGATAGTCTAATGGTTAGGATACTAGCCCTGTGTAAAGTCGACGGCTGGCAGCTGTAGTTGTGTAGGTAGGCTAAATATTAAATCACTACAGGCAAGAGCAAGGTAGAGTATAAAGTGCACAGAAAGACAGAGAGCTTTCACCCTCAGGTTTATTATTATATAGTTTCATGAATCCAAGATGGCTGTCACACCTGATCAGCTCCTCCAATCAGCAGTAGGCATTCTTCAATCAACCAATGAACATTCAACATCCTTGGTTGTTTATGGCTCAGTGCCTGGGTGTGCAGTGATCCATAAATAACAGTTGGGGGGAGGGGGTATGTACACAGAGCTGCTAAGGCTCTGTCACACTAAGAGTAGTGCCCCTCTCACACTATCTATAAACTACATAATGTCTATATAAAACTCAGTAAAGGATCACCAGCACCACATAATGCCTTAATGCCTCTGGCTCTATATCATTTACCTTTTCATATAGCAATTGTAATTTACTATAGACTAGTTCACACCATCCTCCAATGTCTAATTATCGGGAAATTTTACACCTGGACTAGCAAGAAGCATAATGTTGCCCTTTGCTTGCAAAACTACCTCCCAGGCCTACATATATATATGTGATGTATAACTCATTATACGAGTATAAATGCTAAGGGAACATATATACTTTGCTACTTCCTCCATTGGCACATTGGTGGAGTGCCCCCCCAGCTGTCGAGAGTTGTATATGGGTGGCCCCCCTCGCACCACACACACTGGAGGATTATGTATGTATTGTATAGTATAGTATAGTAGGCCTATAGTATAGTACAGTGAGTAGGGTACGCAACCGTTGACACGTGAGCAGACAGGTGGCGCCCCAATCGGATGTGAGGTTGGGTAGGTTACACCAGTCGATGACTTAGTTTAGGCTCTTAGAGCCGATGACTGATGGAGTAGAGACTAAGGAGCAGGTGGAAGCTTCAGGCCTTATTATGGGTCTACTCGTATAATGCTTATAATACAGCATATATATGAAGAGTTCAGGCACAAAATCGACAAATCCATTTTAGTTGGTCTCTGTCAAATAGAATTTATTGTTGCACGTTCCAGTTAAAGTCTATCAATTTCATATTGAGTAGGGCATTATATAGGGATGTGGCAGCTTCTGCGACAACAAGGATTTGATTATCGGGATGATGGTAGCGTCAACTGAAATGTGATAGTCATGGTTTCATTTCGGCCTGGATGGAATTTGTGCCTTAACATACAGCTCAATCTAATTTAATCTAAACCTATATCAAATTAAATATATTTGTATTTATATATGATATCCCAACATGTATGCTTCTATATACGCCTAGCTATACCTGTTTATATGTATCAGGTAGAGAACTGATGTATGGTGATTCATGCCAACTGTGACTAGTGATATTCAGTCCCAACAGTTGTGGCTCAGTAAAGCCGGTGTTGGTCACGTTACCTGCCTAGATCGGGATGTAGCTCAGGGGTAGAGTGTCCACCTGTGAAGGTGTTGATCATCCTATCGATCCTGCTCAGTGGACACATTTGCAGTTTGGGCTATTTTCCATTCCAACCAGTGGTCCACAACTTATTCATCAAAGGCTGTGCTATGTGCTATCCTGTCTGTTTGAAAGTGCATATAAAAGACCCCTTGCTGCTTATCAGAAACAGTAGCCGATGTGGCGGCAGCAGGTTTCCTCCAGAGAAATATGTCAGAATGACCCTATATTTTATGTCCAATAGCCGATGATAAAAATTCATGTGCTATAG
This sequence comes from Branchipolynoe longqiensis, assembly GCA_030323885.1. NCBI lineage: Eukaryota > Metazoa > Annelida > Polychaeta > Phyllodocida > Polynoidae > Branchipolynoe > Branchipolynoe longqiensis. The sequence continues at coordinate 212,511 of JASIRB010000655.1, read as the reverse complement.
AGGAGTCGTTAAATAAAGGTTTTTTTGTTACTGGCTCTTTAAAGCGACTATTATGTGCTAACCATTGCTCATTCCCTGCAGGCTGACCTTCTACATCACCTCCTGGGTACACAACGAGGACACGGACGCCAGCCAGCTGTTTGCAAGCGTCTGCGAGTCTCTCAACGACATGCGTGAACTGCTCGAGACAACCATGCTCACCGAAGCCAAGTTGTAAGGTCAAACTCACCCAAGTTGTAAGGTTAAAGGCACCTAAGTTGTAAGGTCAAAGGCACCTAAGTTGTAAGGTCAAACTCACCCAGGCAGTGACTTTATTGAAACAGGCTCACAAGCGCTCGTTTGTTTACAACACAATGCCTATGAAGCATGACATGAATTTGAACTTGATGAAGGGATAGTGGGTGGATGGGGGGCGGTGTGTGTGTGGAGGGGGGGGGGGGATGTTCGATGATGCGTGTGTCCTGGAAGCAGGCATGACCACCAGAAGGGTGGTTAGTTAAAGTTGATAGTATTAGATAGCGCCTAGTTATACTGACTATATATTCAGTGATTGGCAGTTTATAAGGTACAAGTGAAAATAAGGTTAAATCCCCATCTCCCTAATTACACTTCCTTTTTAATCGCTTACCTCCAAAACCTGTCCATAGCACTTACATGCCAGTTGGGCATTAGGGCATTTTCTAGTTCGTTTTCTCTTTTTGTTTAGTTTTTTGGTATTACTTTAGTTGATTAAGTTGGGGAAATCTCAATCGCAGACAATTGGTCTTCCTCATTCCATTGCTCCTTGCCCTATCCTAGTAATGCCGAGTGCCCAGCTAGGTAAAGACAAGTATAAATCTTTATATCATTGGCTTGACCCAGCCATCATTGGCTTGACCCAGCCATGATTTGAACCCAGGTATTTTAATTCATGACCTGCTAAAACAGGAGGCGGTCGCTCAACTCATTTGGCCATTTCATCATTTGAGTTCTTTTAGAATTGTGCTATACCTTGTAGTTCTTTTAATTTGTAAAATAATCAGCACTGCCTCGAGATGCAGTTACCTCTCCAGCCACTACCCCAGTGGCGAATGGCTCGCACTCTCATATAGACCAGGCTCTCACGTGTGGTTATTTCTACAGCACACAAGCAATATCTTAAACACCCAAATTCACATAGTTTTTTTCTTAGTCCCACCAATGAACAAGAAACCCTAGAAGAAATAAAGAAACTAAATCCTAATAAGTCAAGCGGACATGACAATATCTCGCCAAAAATAATCAAAGAGTGTGACACTCTACTCGCACCATCTATCTCCCACATAATAAACCTATCATTTGCAAATGCTACTGTTCCTGAAAATCTCAAAGTTGCAAAAGTAATACCCATCCATAAGAAAAATGAGAAATACCTAGTTGATAACTACAGGCCAATCAGCCTACTCAGTACCCTAAACAAATTAATGGAAAAACTAATGTACAAAAGAGTTTACCAATTTCTTAACAAATACAAAATATTATACAAATACCAATTTGGATTTAGAGAGAATCACTCAGCAATAATGGCTCTGACTGAAATCTTAGACAACATACTACAAGACCTTGAAAATGGGAAACATGTTGCAGGAGTCTACTTAGACCTGAGCAAAGCATTTGATACCGTAGACCATGACATCCTACTCTCAAAACTTAGGCACAACGGAATTCGAGGCCAGGGACTTAAATGGTTTGAGAGTTACCTAAGCAATAGAAAGCAATTTACATACATAAACGGTAAACGATCCAAGCTAAACTCAATCAGCAATGGTGTCCCCCAAGGTTCTGTCCTGGGACCTCTCCTATTTTTGATCTACACAAATGATATAGTCAACTGTACAAAACAAGATGTCAAAACAAGGTTATTTGCAGATGATGCCAACGGCTTCATAACCTCAAATTCACCCAAACAACTAAAACATTCAATTAAAACATTCCTTTCAGGCATATTTACATGGTGCAATGATAACAAATTAACAGTAAACCTGAACAAAACATCCTACACAATATTTAAAAGCAGAAGTACAACCATTCCTGATTACCTAAACAACATAAAGATAAACAATAACACAATAAAGAGAGTCCCTTCTGTGAAATACCTAGGTATAATTCTAGATGAGAACCTCAACTGGGATGAACATATTGATGACTTAAATAATTCAATAATTAAAACGGCTAACTCATTTAAAATAATCAGACGACGGGTACATGAGGAAAATAAAAAATTACTATACTATGCATACGTTTACTCCAAAATCCAGTATGGTATAGAGGTGTATGGGAGAGCCAAATCATCAACCCTAAAAAAGATACAGACACAACAAAACAGAGCCTTGAAAATACTGTATAGCAAAGACTATCTCACCCCAACTAAATCACTTCATAAAGACCTGGACTTACTTATGGTAACTGACATTTATAAAATATACATTGCAAAATTTGTTTACAAGCAAAAGAATGGCCTCCTCCCTGAAATATTTGATAATCTCTTCAAAGAAAACAATCAGGTCCATTCCCATAACACACGACAGATAAATAACATACATCACAAACACACTAGAAACAAATATGGCAAAATAACAACTGAAAACCAAGGAACCAATATCTGGAACTCAATACCAGTAGAGATTAGAAACCTTCAAACTTTGAAAAACTTCTGTAAAAAACTAAAGATAAGCTATCTCAATGCATACTAAATCGATTACCAGTAAAGAATATATATAATACCCCTATTAACATACATGCAAAATAACTACTGATACTGCATGTAAGTACATGAATCCATGACACAATATCCATATAATATTCCTATTATTACTTTGTTTTTTACTAACTGTGAAGAGATGCATCAGTAGCTCATCATAATCATTAGTTAAAAATGTAGCTTAAGTTTAATAATTTGTTATTGTCATCACTTGTTCATTCACATCATGGAGACCAGCTAGATAAGCATCGCTTTTCTGGGATCCTTTCTGTCTGTAAGGAATTCGTATGCATTTATTGTATCACCTCAATTTATTGTAAACATACCTTGCAGAGAGTTAAAATAAAAGAATTGAATTGAATGACTCTGTTTATGAAGAGATGTGGATTGCATGGTGCATCTTAATCGTACTGGTCTCATCGGGGTTCTGATGTGTACATTGGTGTCGCAGTTGCTGCTAGGTTATGCTCATGAGCATCATGCTGTCGGTCGCGATGCAACAAAGACTGCTTTCATTACTTGACTGCCGCTCTCCATTTAGCTCTCTGCTGTGAGAGTGATGTCCATGAGTCGGTCTTAATGTCTTTCAGCTTAACGTAGTAGTTAATGTAGATAACTCATATCCCATTGTTGGTTTGTGAACTGCAGTCCGGTCTGACCCACTTTATCTGGAAGTTGCTATATCCAGAATCCCACCCCTTATTTCATCCATCTAAAATCAAAATCCTCTGTCCAACAATCTCTCTAATCCGACATTGGGTGCTGAAGGAAGTAGTGCGGATTAACAAGGGTTGACTCTATACTGGTCAGTAATTACCGCCAACACCCTTCTCCAGCTTGATCAAAAGCAGAACCCAACTAATACCACACCCTACTTACACAATCCTAACTAGATCTAAGTAAATGTATTCACAAGTTCTACAGTCATTGATCGGTATTTTTGTTCAAAAGTTCAATTCCGGTTGAATAGGATGTTTTCAGCGCTGATGCACTGGTCTTCTGGTCTTACCAGTTAGGGGCATTTGAACTGTTTGGGATTATATGAACAATATACACATGAGCAGGGGGATTATAAAGTTTTATAAAGATCATAGTGAACCTATGGTGTCCATGTGTACTGGAAGGTAGTTGTCTGAGTTTACAATATATCATTGATTTGTTGCCATACCTGTGTAGATGAAATGTATATATATATCATGTGTGTGATGGTGATGTATACCGCATTATACAAGTATAAATGCTAGGGGAACATATACTTTGCCACTTCCTCCGTCGGCGCATTGGTGGAGTCTCCCCCCCCCCACCCCCCCCACCCCCCCCCCAGCTGTCGGGAGGGGTCCAGAATTGACCAAGTAAATAGCATGGCGAATAATAATATAATAAATAGCACAAGCCTACTCCGCCCATTTTATACTCATATAATTAATTATATATCACGTATATCTTGTTTATACCAGAAAGCAAGGGTGGACGGAGTGTCACTAACCTCAGTCTTGCCTTTCACTAACCTTACAGTATGCCGTAGAGTATACCTTACAGTATGCCACACAGTATGCCGTATCTATATGTTGGGTTTTATTTTATATGTTGGGTTAATATATGTGGTGCCCAGGTAGTATTATAGGACCGATGTTTAATTGGTATTGCATCTATTTAGCAGCTGAACTGAGCATTGCATGGTGATTTCAGGTAGCATCAATGATATTTGGTATTTCTGATCTATTTTGCCATGTGTCTCTGTTTTCTTAACATGGATTGGAATGTAAATAAAACTGGTGTCCAGTCGACCACACAGGCTGACCCACGTGACGTGGGAAATAGCAGGTTAACAGGGCACTTCTAGTGGACTGGTTCTTCCCAATATACAGGGTTCGTACGGGTCAGTATGCCAGTGAGCTGCCTTAAGGGCGCATTCCATATACGCGTAATGCGTCATGCGTAATGCGTAATGCGTTATGCGCTATGCAGTGAAGTATATAAAAAGTATATAAAAAGTGTGTGTGACTCTGTGTCTCTGTGTGTGTCTCTATGTGTGTGTCTGTGTCTCTGTGTCTCTGTGTGTGTCTCTGTCTGTGAGACACACACACACAGACACACACAGACACACACAGAGACAAACACACACACAGAGACATACACACAGAGACACACACAGACAGAGATACACACAGACACACACACAGCAACAGAGGCACAAAGACACAGAGACACAGACACACACAGAGACACAGAGACACAACACAGAGACACACACACACAGACACACACAGATACACACACAGATACAACACAGAGACACACACACAGAGACACACACAAAGAGACACACACAGACACACACAGAGACACACACACAGAGACACACACACAGACACACACACACAGACACAGATACACACACACAGAGACACACACACACACAGAATGGGACGGTCCAAACATGGCTCAGTTTAGCTTGCTTAGAGGGATGTTAGGACCGTCCCAAATATGAAGACTGCTTCCTACCAGGTCTGCCGCATAAACCTACATGGCTGTCCGTAATTATCAGTCGCCTCCTCCAGCCTTATATCAATGGACAAATGCGACTGATGCTTTTGTGTTCGCAGACACAGAGACACAACACAGAGACACACACACAGAGACACACACACACAGACACCCACACATACACACACACAGACACACACAGACACAGAGACACACACAGAGACACAGATACACACACAGAGACACAACACAGAGACACACACACAGACATACACAGAGACACACACACAGACACACACAGAGACACACACAGAGAAACACACACAGACACAGAGACACACACACAGACATAGAGACACAGAGATACACACACAGACACACACACATCAACAGAGACACAGAGACACAGACACATACACAGAGACACAACACAGAGACACACACAGAGACACACACAGAGACACACACAGACACACACAGAGACACACACAGACACAGATACACACACACACATATACACACACAGACAAAGAGACACACACAGAGACACACACACAGAGACACACACACAGACACACACACACAGACAGACACAGAGACACACACACAGACACACACACAGACACAGATACCCACACAGAGACACACACAGAATGGGACGGTCCAAACATGGCTCAGTTTAGCTTGCTTAGAGGGATGTTAGGACCGTCCCAAATATGAAGACTGCTTCCTAACAGGTCCGCCGCATACACCTACATGTTTGCACCGGCTGTCCGTAATTATCAGTCGCCTCCTCCAGCCTTATATCAATGGACAAATGCGACTGATGCTTTTCTGTTCGCACCACCTTGTCCCGGCTGTCCGTAATTATCAGACGCCTCCTCCAACCTTATATCAATGGACAAATGCGACTGATGATTTTGTATAAGCACCGCCTTTACGCATTACGCATTACGCACCGATCGCTACATGGAGCGATCGGGATAATGGATTTCTGACGCATTCGCATTCGCATTACGCATTACGCGTCTATGGAATGTAGCTCATAGGTTTCAAGGCGTTTCGATTTTTTGTCGCATTCGCATTCGCATTCGCATTACGCATTACGCGTATATGGAATGCGCCCTTTACATTATCAAACCGCTGAGTTTGGAGTTGTCCTCTGTCATTTGCTGTCTATCATCCCAGTCGTCGTTTTCTCCATACTGTCATACTCCTTTCTAGTCACATGACCAAAGTATCGCAGATATGCACTGTAAACCTGTGAAATTAGGCTTCTATGTTTCTCAACTTATTCTAAAACACTTGACATAGTGTGAAACCAAAGCATGAGGCTCCCTGAGCCGAAAAACTTTACAGCGCTCGCATCATAGCCACTCTCAAGTCTAGAGCCAATCTTTCTGCCAATGAGGCCTCCAAGTACTCAAACACAGCTGTAGGGTCGGTGTTTGAGTCTGTGGCTATGTAGGTAGGCTAAAGTGAAAAACAATACAGACAGAGAGAAAGAGAAAGTAAAGCAAAAGTAAGAGTGTAAGAGAGAGTCCAAGCCCTCTGGTTTATTATTTATAGTACATGGATTCTTGGTATAGGATCATTCCATTCATTCAACCAATAGGGAAGCAGCATTCCCAGTTCCTCCAGTTGGGACTCAGGATTCCTGGTTACCATGACCACCAGTGCTGCCCACCACCAGAGCTGGTTGACCTCTGGCCTCCACCAACCTTAACCCCTGTGTGCATTAACCCCTACCTCAGCAGAGAACCAGGCCCTGAGTGCACTCACCGAGACCTGCCAATCATCCCTAATTCTATAATTACCTGCCATCAAGCATGGGCCAAGCCATATATATATATATACACAACATACATATACACACACTCTTGACTGGCCACACAGAATAATAATAGAGGATTTTCATTTCCCCCCTCTGCCGATTATCAGAATATTTTACACAGCGTCAGAATGCCAATCCCCCCTATCCTTGATCTCCAGGATGGTGGCCCCACACATCCTTAGGAAGGTTGCCCCCCCCCCCCACCCCCCATACGCAGGCTGTGGGTGGTGAAATTGGCTGGAGGGAGATCAGCCCTGTGGATAGATTTGAGAGTTGAAAAATACTTGAGGAAATGTATTAATCAAATAGAATAAAACTCAGATTTTGTTAACGTGAAGAAAGGTGTAACTTTCTGCGAATATGATGACCAATATCGATAGCGACCCTACAAGATTGGAGCGATATCGTCAATATCGCAACGCGAATGCAGTAGTTCATAGGAGAATGACCAGACGGGATGGCCGAATGAGTTAGAGCGTCCGTCTCCCATGCTGGGAGATCGTGGGTTCAAACCCTGGTCGAGTCAAACCAATGACTTCAAAAATGATACTTGTCGCTTCCGAGCCAGGCTCAGCAATATTAGGACAGGGCAAGGACTGGTGTGCTCAGTGTCAGGATAATGTGACTGAGTGGGATACCAGGTCATGGTGCTGGCGGCCTGGTTTCCCAGTGGGACAGCACTATAAAGTTGCCATGAGTGCGCACTGTCACAAGTCGGTACCCGTCCTGATATGACCTTAGATGTTGCTAGGACGTAAAACAACAACAAACAAACATCATAGAAGAACACTGACATATATATATAATTAAATCAAAGAAATAATCGACATTTCACCGATGGAGACAATTAACATGAAGAAACGAGGCAACTGCTGGAGAAAGTGTATGGAAACCGCGACAGCATGTAAAACTAAAGCTAAAAGCTAGAAATCTATTATTATTTAATAATATAGATGTGGCCATTGTAATTTGTTTACCTTTTGATGCTGAGTATATGCTGTGGGTATACGGCTTCATGTCGTTCATGCGATCTTTGTTAAAAATGATATTTGATGTTAGATATGTGTACATAACATACAAAATCACATTTTGAATCTATTGCTGCCTTTATTTCCACTGAAAACGACTTATTTTTTGGTGAAATCAAGTATTTGGTTGATTTCTACAAGAAAATAGTCCATGAAACTGGGTCATCGATTCAAACCGCTTAAGCCTTGTTTTCTCATAGAGCTGGGATCCGCAATGTTAAATCTATGGAGACCTGTCGAAGAACCACACGTCTACCATTGACGTCGTTGGGTTTCTCTGAGTTTGACAGCCGGAAAGACGAAATGGGTGGGCTAAGCGCATCGATTAGGAACTAAATGGTAGTAACGCCAAAGCCGATTTGTACCGATGTAAGATTGATGCTGTCGGACTGAACACTGACCTCTAGAGTGTCACAAGGACCTCTGAAGTGTCACAAGGACCTCTGAAGTGTCACAGAGTTGGAAAAAGGCATGCATCTTTTAACATCATATTAAATGTCAGAAATGGGTTATATTCTTCGTGAGTGCAAAAAACGGTGACTATAAAAAAGAAAAATTAAAATTTGTTCGGAGTCGGAAACCTTATCATTAAAAATTGTAGATATTAAGATATTATTAATTATTGGTTGGTGGATTCAACAAGGTAAAATGGAGACAACATGGTGATGTAAACTTCTTTCCTCGCTGCGTTTTTTGGGACGCTGGTGGTAAGAAGTGGAGGGGCGGAGTACGTTCTAAAATGACCAGAGGGGATGGCCGAATGAGTTAGAGCATCCGTCTCCCGTGTTGGGAGATTGTGGGGTCGTGGGGTCGAACCCTGGTCGAGTCAAACCAATGACTTAAAAATTTATACTTGTTGCTTCCTAGCCTGGCGCTTGGCATTATTAGGATAGGGCAAGGACTGGTTGGCTCAGTGTCAGGATAATGTGACTGAGTGGGATATCAGGTCATGGTGCTAGTGTCCTGGTCTTCCAGTGGGACAGCACTATAAAGTCGCCATGAGTGCGCATTGTCACAAGTCGGTACCTGTCCTGATATGACCTTAGATGTTGCTAGGATGTAAAACAACAAACAAATGTAAAATATTCTGATATTCGGCATAGGGGGGAATGCAAATGTTCTATTACTGATCGGTGTATGTGACCAGATGCATGTATGTATATATATATGTATGGGTTGGTGGTGCCTGAGTGGGATGTAAAAAGACAGTGGTGCTGGCAGGTCTGTGTGTGAGTGCAATCAGGGCCTACCCCCTCTGCTGGGATAGGGATCACCACACTTAAAGATCAAGGTTGGTGGTGGCCATGGGGCCATACAGCTTGTGGTGGTGGGCAGACCACTGGTATCCATGGGAACCAGGAATGCTGGATCCCTATTGGTAGGGTCAAGAATGGTTGTTTCCCATTGGGGGAAAGGGGTGGGGTGATACCCTACAATGAACCCATGTAACCATATAAATAATAAACCAGAGGGCTGGACTTTCTCTTCTTTACATGTTATACTCTTCCTTTCTCTTTGTCTGTATTGATTTCACCATAGCCTGCCTACACAGCCACAGATTCGAGCCTTAGCCTTTACAATTTGTTAGATTGGATATAGTTTTTGTTGTGGAGAATCCCTTTCTGAACCCTCCCTCTTTGTCTTTTAGTATTTTCTTACTATCTAGATGTTTCATGATCTGCTTGTACATTAATTTTTCTATCAGCTTGCCTGGCAGAGGTAGGAGTGATATGGGGTGGTAGTTTCCCATGTCCGCTTTGTCTCCACCCTTGTGTATTTGTACCACTGTAGCCTACTTCCAGGCCGTGGGGAAAATACCCATCTCAAATGAATTATTGATTAAGTCACATAAAATTTGGTATGGCAAGCATAGCATCTTTAATTATTCTGGCTTGTAGGTTCTGTATTCCTGGTGAATTTCCTAGATCTATTCTCTTAAGTCTAATCACTTCATTCTCTCTGGCCATGTGTTTGGCACTGTCTCTGTACTATTTTCAACTGCATCACCTGTGTATTCCCAGCTTCCTCTGAATTGTTCTGCTAACTTTGCTCCTATCTCTGTGAAGTGCTTATTTAGTCTATCTGGTGCTCTTTCATTTGATATGGTGTTCCCTTCTCCATCTGTTAGCACTATTTTGCTTTTCTCCTTATCTCCCGGTAATGCCAGCTCTACATTTTTCCAGAACTTATTGGAGTCATTACCCCATTTATTATCTTGTTCTTCAATGTAAGTGGTCTTTGACTGCCTGACTAGCCTTAGGGTTTTTCTTTTCGCAGTTTTGTAGATGCTGATTCTAGCCTTCCCTCCAAATTTTCTCTTCAATTTGATACTATCTATTATTCCTCACCTATCAATGGGTCCTGGTTGTCCCTCATCTTGATTGTCTTAATTGGACACATTTTATCCATTAATTCTTGAATCCTACCTAAAACATTTTCCCATTTCTGATTTGGGTCCCTAGAGTCCATTACATTTTTCCAATCTGTTCCCTGCATCTGCTGTGTGAATTCAAAGACATCATAGGCTTTGTAGGACCTACCTAGTTTTACTTCGATCTTGTGCTTCACTGTGATTTTCTAATTGCATAGACTAATTCCTGGTCACTTATCACCCATGGTCTCGTGCCCTTTTAGTTGATACAAATGGTGGTCTAGTTATGACCAGTACACACATTGTGACCGACTGAAATTACTGGTACATCCATTGTAGTTTATTGTAATTACAGGTGCATAGATTGTGGTCTATTGTAATTACCAGTGCATACATTGATGTACTGTAATTACTGATACACACATTGTGGTCTACTGTAATTACCAGTACGTACATTGTTGTCTACTGTAATTACTAGTACATACATTTTGGTCTACTGTAATGGTTGGTACATACATTCTGGTCTGCTGTAATTACGAATACATACATTGTGGTCTACTGTAATTACAAATACATACATTGTGGTCTACTGTAATTACCCATACATAAATTGTAGTCTACTGTAATGACTGATACACATGCTGTTGTCTACTGTAATTACGGGTACACATTCTGCTCTCACCAGTACATAATTTACACCTGTGTTTAATCAAATATCAATTCCTTTCATCATTGCCAAAACATCCAACACCGCAACCATGCCAGTCTATATAATAGACACCCCCTTCTCTTTGAGACAATTCTAAAGCTAAAAACTAGATTATTTGTTTTGCACCTAGATAATTTGACTCAGTATTTAATTGACCAATCATACGAGTTGAATTGGTGTTGTCATTGCAGATTTAACTTATTATATTATATTAAGATGGAATAGGTTAGCGTTTAATTTTTCATCCAAAGATGGCATCTGACGCAGTTGGTTTTGTAGTAAGGAATAGTATCGGGATGATGACTCTGTTCGTGTCATTTGTGTCTGGGAGCTCTTCAGATATGGATTTGGGTAACTTACCAGAAACAGCTTGCGAAATGGATTTAGCCAAAAGTATAGAATTAGTGTTAATACAACTATATTAATTTAAACCCTGGGAGCTCCCTCCCGCCTCTCTCCCACCTCATTCCACTTATCTAACGGAGGGGGGGGGGGAGCTAAAGCCCCCCCCCCCCCCCACCAATACAGAAGTACGCTTGAACTCCAGGGTCCGTACAGGGCCTGGAAAGTCTTGAACTTCATTTAGTGAATGATAGACAGGAAGTGTGAACACTTATTTGCCTCATTCCAAGGCCTTGAAAAGCATTGAATTTAACATATTTTTGGTAATTAGTCTTGAAAAAGCCGTGAATTCCATTAAACTGTCCCCATATATTTAAACTATTCCGAAATCGCCATTCGCTATTTTGTTTTTGCTCGTCTTGCTTCACATTGATTGTGTGAGGGAACTTACCGCGGGTACAGCAGGGTGGTGTGCGTCTAAACCAAGGCAGTGGTGCTACAATGAGTACAAGCGAGCCTTGGTGTCGCTACCTAGTGGCATTAGTTTTCACTCAGCTCTCCAGGGTTTAGTTACCGTCCTGTCCACCAGGTGGCCCCACTCCTCATTCTGAGTGAGGGGGGATGTCTTAGGTTTCTAATTGCCTACATTATTGTTTTTTTTAAAACTCTACTAACCGACATGGTGTGCGACAAATACATTATGTGGATCTGCAACAAACACCAACCTTGTTGCATCTCACAATTCTTTAGCGACGACTGTGTGTGGTGTCTACTTTTAAATTGGGATTCCAGTTGACAGTGACAGTAAATTAAATCAGGGATGAAAGTAGTTTCTGGGGAAAAGAAGCGGAAATGCTGATATTCGCCTATAGGTTTAGCATTATCTCAAAATTTCCGGAAGTTGGGTTTCATATATATTGGTATATGCTGATAGTGATGCGGCGTTTGAAGCATGTATTAGTAGTGTAGTAGTCTGAACATGAGCTCTACTATCACGCGGTAGCAGCGGAGACTATGACGCCACCAGCGCAGTACCACTACACTGCGCTAGGTGGCGGCACGGGTCACCACCGGTCAGACCCCAACTGGGCTGACCTCTACTGCGTGTGGTTGACCCACCCCCCCACACACACCTATAGAGTCGATGTGGGATCTGGCGAGTCAGGGGGCGGGTCAGACAACTACTGACGCCGCGGAGAGCAGAGGGTTCAATAAACCAGGTGAAGCGTACACTGAATTGAATCTTGGTGTTCTTTCGTGTGAGAAAGGGTGAGTCGGAGGGCCGTGGGCCATTACAGTAGTATAGGCCTATACTGATAGTGCTGCGGCGTCTGCACCACATAGTATACACTGAGGGTGCTGCAGGATTGAACAATTCCGGAAATCTGCGAAATGGCGGAGATCTTTCATCCCTGAGTAATTAGAACAATGGTAATAGTTATTAATGGTGCTTATGTATTGTGATAACTAACTTGACGTTGTATATGCTTCACTCACTGGGAACTAATGCAGGTAGTCAGCAGTGCTTGGAATAACGAGTTTGTCTTCTTTTGTTGTTTCTTTTGAATGGGAATAAATTGTTGTACACAAGAACCGATGGCATAACTATTTTTAACTGAGGATAACTATTCTTATGGGCCATGCATATTCAATAGTTTCATTCTTATATTTCCCATGGGCATTTGTTATATTGCGTTGTCTATTACAGTCATTGCCTACACAGAATAGTTATTTCTACTTTATATAGTGGGCATACTATCTGATGATACCAATAAAATGTCATTAAACACTGCTCAGTTGGTTCATGAGTTACTGTTGGGTTGCCTTTCTGTTACTATCAAGTGTTCAATTCCCCTTTGGTTCTTTACCATTTACATTCAGCATCAAAAGCCAACGTTGTCCTCCCTATATGTGTTTCTGAATAACCACTAAGTAAATTATGCAATAAAATTGTACTAACAAATATTTTATATTACAGCAAATTTATTATATGTATGTACGACTCTAAAATAGTGAAATAACTTACTCTCCCTTCTCTCCACTCACCCACTCCATGTGGAGCACTGACCTCAGCACTCTCCATGGTCCAGATCAGGTGCAGTGACTACTACTCTCCCAGCACATATTTGGTTATACAAAGAGAAAACTAAGCAAAGTTGTGCCAGGAAAGCATTTGTCGAAGTACGGTTACCGTCTCCGCGACATATACCGGGCACCTTTAAAAATAACCTAATATCTACATACTTTAAAAAAAAGTCTAGTATTTAAGGCACACAGTATGGACTAGTACAGTACAGGTTGTGTACTGTGAGAAATAGCTGTTGTATTGGGTGTATGCTCACTCAGCAATAAAGGTTGGATAAAATACCTTATTTACATGAACAACCCGCAAACTCCCAATGGGTCCGCACCGTGCGCCGTTTTGTAATGGTGTTAAAACTTGTGTTACAACGTGGTACTTAGATATAAGAGCTTCTTTCCCAGTAGGTGGCGCCGCCATAGCTCACTGAATCACTAGATAAAGTTGCCTAAATGAGTTATTAATTATTATTGATGTTGGTTTTAAAGTAAACATGTCGGTGACTTTACTCGTGTTTTGGTTTTGTCACCGTGCACAACGATTATTTATTCCCACAACATGGAACTACAGTAAAGCCTCTCTAACCGACCACCTCTACAGAGCGACCACTCCCCTATATCGATCTTTTATTTGGGTCCTAAATGATCACACATACAATACCATTGCAATGATAACAAACGAAACTCCCTAAGCCGACCACCTCCCTAAATGGACCATTTAAAGTCGGTTCCATGGTCTGTCGATTTAGAGAGGTTTTACTGTAATCAAAACAGGTAAAAACCAATGAAAAAAGAATGCAATTCATTGTTAAAAATCTGTTAATCAGCCCACCCCCTGTGTAATTACAACAATACGTTTAACTATGTCACAGTGCTATTGTGTTGTAAACAAACGGGTGCAGGCTACACCAGCCTCGTTTTCCACTATGCGTGAACAATGTCGGTTCGTCCCTCTAAACATAATTAAGTCTAATGAAAACATCAAATTTTCAAAACCAAAGCAATTATCTAGATTTTATTCTACATATCTAAGTTAGATATTGATGCACTTATTAAACATTTGTTGCCATATTATTTTTTTTATTTTTTTTTTATTGACGAGGTATTTACTCTGCCCATAACGTATAAGCTCCTGTCAGGGTGGAATATTCAGTCAATTTAATAGAATATGTTATACTGCCACAGCTATCTTTGCATGCTTAACATAGATAAAAGATTCACCCCATACATCCAGGACAGGGGTGAAAACCAACATATTAGAAAAATGTGCAAAGAATTTTGATCTGGCGGAAAATTAATTGAGCTCGTAAATTCTTAATTTAAGAAGCAAAATATATTCTTCATACAAATCTTCATATTTATCTGCTACTTTTGATTTGAAATATATAATAAATCATGTAGTTTAAGGAATTTAACAATTAAATCGACGGTGTTTTATCGCCGCCATCTTGTCCTTTTGCATTCTCTCCCATTTCACCAGCTCTGTATCCATTTCTAGTTCCTGTTCCATACTAAAACTATTTTCGCTCGTATTTAGACGACGCCTGGGTTCACCCCTGTACTATAAGTATGGGGTGAATCTTTTATCTAGCTTACCAAAGCTAATGCGACATGCTTGCACTTCAAGTAGCTCACAAGTTAGCCACTTAAAATCAAATTTACTTCAAACTAAAGTATAGTAGAGTATAGCAATCAATTTAATATAAAATTCAAACCATCGGACTATGAAACTTTAGCTAAACCCAATCTTGTTTAATCCATTTCCACCACAGCATCGGTGGGTTAAATAGGGACTGTGTTTAAGTTCAACGAAATCAAAGCCACTGTTTTGTAGTTAACTTCCATTCATCACTGTTTGTGATATATTTATGTGGCTCGATAGTGAACGCTGGTGTGTGACGCCACGCGTTCCTCGCCACACAGCCTCACGTTCGACCCGCCACCTTGTGGGAGCTGGGCGAAGTTCAATGCTCTCCTGGACCGAAGGGAAAAATCTCGTAGCAACACGGACATAAACAAACATGGAGGGCGGAATAGGACTGTGAACCTTTTAGATTTGTTGTCAGATTGACGTTTACAGAAGGTAATACTCACCTAACTGTGCAGTTTGGAAGTGGATTATTCGGCTGAGTGTGACTGTGTGGTATATAAGTACGTGGTATGAGTGCACTGACAGCTCTTTTTGGTTCTTCACATTCACCTAACTTAGTGTTAATAGTGAAGTTAGTCTGCTGGGACCAGGGGCAGGGTAGAAGATTCACCCCGTGCTTACAGTACAGGTACTGGTGGTATGGGGGGAATCTTTTATCTAAGTCTAAAGCCGTGTTTACACGGGCGAGTTAAAACGCTTCATATAAAACCACTTGCCTAGATCGATTTACATTTGCCGTGTAAACGCGACACTGGGGCGTTTTAGGGCTGAATCGCTTCATATAAATCGGTAGATGTAAACCACCTTGCGAGGTAGTATAGATGAAGCGATACAGTTTGTTCCCGGGCGGTGATAGTGTAAAATAGCGGTGCTCGCCGGCTACAGGCTCAGCTGTAATTATACAATGGTACCCGGCAGTGTTAGGGACCGATTAGGCTGAAATCTATTGAATGCGATCATATTTAACAGAATTACATACTCAAATAATGAAATTTAATTAAATTAACCCTAAATTCCAAGCGATATTAACGTAGCTGCTACATTGGCGTCGTTATTCATATTGTGAATCGAAGAATGTAAACTAAACAAATAGCAGTACTCACCGGCTACAGGCTCACCACTAAGGCTGCTGGTTCCCTGCGCCGACACACTTTCAAACTCTGTCCGTGTAAACACGCCACTACATCGCTTCATATAAATCGATTTGCCTAATTCGTTTCACAATTGCCCGTGTAAACACGGCTTATGACTAGGGTTCTGACAGTGAATGAGTGACACCTATTCGGTGTGGCGATACTTGTCTAAGGCCACAGGCCACATCACATGGTACCAGCATTCAGAGAATGTTTGTGTGTTTTGGGGGTTTTACGTCCTAGCAACATCTATGGTCATATAGGGTACCAACTTGTGACCATGCGCACTCATGGCCAGTTAAAGGGCCTGTCACACTATGACATATCGCCTCAATGTGCGCCAACATATGTGATTTTCGACCAACACGTCGTCGTACGTTACGTGTACTTTGGGCATACAGGGTAGGCCTATATGGTCTGGATATGTTGGTTTACGTCGACGCGTGTCGAGGCTCCGAAATAATGTTGTGCATGCTCAAAATTGTTGGAATGTGGCTCGTACGTTGAACATACGCTGCGTGTACTTCGGGATACGTCGCTGTACGTTGGGAGTACATTAGGGATATGTTGGTATACATTGCTGCACATTAGCCATACGTTCAGCCAGTGGGAACGTGCAGTCCGCACACAGTCCTCATACTGCCAATGGATGCATTACGTACGCCTAACATACTTTGAAGGTATGCCTGCCGTATCTCCAGCGTATTTAACATATACGCCATACTTCTAGCGATGGAGTAATGTATGTAACGTTGGTCAGCGTTCCGTGAGCGTATGTGAACGTTTTGTGAGGCACATGAACGCTCTCATAAGTTAGCAATACATCAGAGGTATGTTCTGCATACATTACAGACATTGTGTGTACATTGTGTATACACCCATTTTTACACCCCGCCGTCGCTGAAAAGTTTGCCGATGTACTGGCAAATTTTCTAACGTTGAGCACATGCTAACACCATATGTCGTAGTGTGACAGGGCCTTTACAGTGCTGCCCCACTGGGAGACCAAGCCATCAGCACCATGTCCAAAACCCGATATCCCATTCAGCCACATTATCCTGATACTGAGCTAACCAGTCCTTTCCCTATCCTAGTTATGCCGAGCGCCAGGCTGGGTAGCGATAAGTATCAATTTTATAAGTCATAGGTTTGACTCAGCCGGGAATCAAACTCCCGACATTCCGCGTGGATGGTCTGCGCTGTACCGACTCAGCCACCAAGTCCGGTAACACAGACAAGCACCAGGCTTACTTGACTAATTACAAAAGGTCCAATTTGTCATATGACTATTAGGTAACTAGATAATCTGAGCTGTGTTTAGAGTATTAGCAATGTCCTATGGACCTACATACACCTATCTTGGTGTTAGCTTATTCAAAACTTAAAGGGATCCGGTATAGGCCGCTGAGACTGGAGCTTTACTCCGACAAATGCTCTCCAAGCACACTGTTGCCTAATTCTTCAGTTTATGCACATGGTGTGTGTGTGTGGGGGGGGGGTAGTTCTGATTCAGTGAAACATTGATTATTGATGGTTTAATGCCAGCTATTAATCAAGGGCCACATGCACAACAATTGAATAATATTTACTGTCAATTTTGTTTAATCACATTTATATGCCCACATTGAAATTTACATGATCAGATTTGTCTCAAGCAACAGCAAAGGTTATCTCAAATGCAATTTTGAAGTGATTAAATTTGTATCAAATGACAGAAAAATGTAACTGCCAAAATATAGCTCAAGTTACAAGTTACAAGAGACAAATGGGGAAGATGTTCGTGTTCATCCCTTCACTAAATTGACTAAGCTGGGAGCAAGACCTGAGCAGCAGACAACAGTAGGATCCCTGGCTTTGATAGACCACAATCAATTTGAATTAGAATATGTGGGAAATTATGCACAAGCTGAATAATTATGCTGAATAGCGGTGACACCGCCAGGAATTTGTTAACTCAAATAAGCAGTAGTCCTACACCAAGGCTGTAATATTGACTCAATAAAAGCATCAAATGTTCGAGACCAAAGCACTTACCTAGATTGCATCCTATATGTACAACTTAGCTACTGGTGCACTCAAACGTGTACTACTATTGGTGCTCTTGTCTGCAGCATTTCTGTGTGCATACCAACATTACTTCAAATATCTCCAACATTAAACATTTAAAATAAAGTCACTTAACATTAATGTAAGGCAGGTTATAATGATTAATCTGATATATCAATGTGGTATAAACTCAACACCATGGGATTGTTAATACCTAGCCACTGTTGCCCATGACCTGGTGTCTGTTTGCACTGACAGCTCCTTGTTTGTTGACAGGCTCGGGATCATGGCGCAGAGTCTACAGGGGGCTGAACCCCCGATGTTCCTGCAGCGACCCTCATCAGCCAGCTCCCAGGACATCTCCCACATCCTGGCACACACGTTTAGGCAGCTGTTCACCCGGGACGTGGTGGGCAAGGAGACTGTCCAATACCTCCACAAGTCGCGGGGCAGCGAAGACATCTATCATGAGGACTACGTCGAGGCCTTACAGACGGTAACTAGTTGTTCTGGCCACAGAGTGTCATTTTGTTTTGTAAATAATAATGGACTAGTACAAATTGTTTCTCAAGTTGGAAATTGATTGTACCCTATATGATAGATGTCACTAGCTTAACTGGTAGGGTTTAATACAGCTGAAGAGAGCAGCGGTGAAACCCAGAAGAAAAATACAATGTAGTTGTCTCTTTTATATATATATTACAAGGATAAGAGCTTGATGCCTGTTGCTTTATGAATATCTGAATATAATCAAGCATTTTATTATTTTTCCAAGCATTCATTACAGAGATATAGCATATGAAGTCATAGGCAGTTAGGGAAATGACCTGACTAACGTGGTTCCAAATTCTGCTGATAGATGTCACTAGCTTAACTGGCTGGGCTATTGGTTATTTTGTGTAGCAATTTACTGGGTTATACTGCCAAATATGGTTCTCGCCGGAACCATGACCCGATATCTCAGTCAGTCACATTATCCTGATCTAACCAGTCCTAGTCAAATGCAGAGCACTATTATAGAGCATTATTTGAGTATTATAGTGCATTATGTAAGTATTGTGTCGCACTGCCTACTATTATAGAGTACTATGTCAGCATTATTATACAGCATTATGTGAGTACAATAGAGCATTGAGTGCAGACCATACAGCATTATGTGAGTATTATAGAGCTCTAGGGCAGCACTATTATACAGCATTATGTGAGTACAATAGAGCATTGCGTGCAGACCATACAGCATTATGTGAGTATTATAGAGTAATTCAAAACCAGACACAGATATACTTTTTTGGGCTAATAAATTTATTAATCATGCTTAATAAATTTTTACACTAGCCTGTTGGCCTACACCTTTGTGAACATTATTATATACGCTTTACCCAATAATACAATTGAGTTATTAGCTTTAATTATTCTATTTCCTCAGGTAATACAACCTAAGTCATTTTCTACTATATTATTCATTACTTATGTGCAGGTACTATCAGAGTCAATTATTATTTATTATAAATTCATTACTTATATGCAGGTCAATTCAGTCATTGTATATATCATACTCCTATATGAAATAGCTAGAAATTTTCTCTATCATTTCTGTAATAAAAGCTTGAAACAGAAGACATGATGAAGCAGCTACAGTAGATCACGGTCACACAACAGCTCACATCTGGCACACTCAACCACATTTTTAGCACTTTCACCTCTCACAGCAACATTCATTAAATTACACGATTGGATCATCATCTCTCAGCCAAATTTGGAACAGGAGGGATGATGATCCTACATACACTCATGTTTATTTACGTAATTAAAAACAATATCAGATTTCCACCCCCCAAGTGTCTTTATGCAATCAATTGGCATGCCTAGACGCGCATACTCCTGGGCTCCCCCTCGCCGTAGACTGTGCCCCGTCACCAATGGCCACCAGGGACATCTGCTTGCCTTCAATGCTAACTGCATGCATTTGGTGAACACTACGGCCGTCAGTGGCTCGCCGGTCGTCATCATGAAGGCTGGGGCCTCCTCATGCGCAGGAGTCAAGTGAACGTACTTGGACCAATTACGTACTGGGCAGTAGTCTCGACTTGTCCCAGTAGGTATTTCAATGCTGTTCACATCCTCTGGTCTATGAGTAGTTTTAGTGCTCCTAACTGTTATAGTTAGGTGTGTTGCGTGTGCCGTGATGTCCTTTCTGAGCAGCATATGACCGCCATCTCCGGACACCTCGGAATAAAATAAATTGGACTGTCTTAATAAACAAAGATAACCTATTAATAACGCAACAGTCAACACAAGTCCATCGTCTTTAATTTTCTTAAATTTTTTGATCATCATTTTAATATGCTTAATCTTCAATGGATACGCTCTATTTACAGTATTATTTTTTAATTTACATATTCCAGCTTTAATTAATGACATAGCATAACAGTCGAACGATTCTGTACTTCCTCTCATTAACCTTATCCAAGTTCTTGCTCCACTCATATAATTTTTTACTGCACCTTCCGACTTTAATTTATCATTTAAATACAAAGCATATAACATTACCGTCTTCAGTTTGGGTTTCTTAGGACTGTCTCCAATATTATTGCAAAACATTAGATACTCCCTAAATTGTACCCTTTTATTTCTCCAAGTCCCCTCTGCTAGTCCTGCCGAGAAGTACACACCTATCCTCTGTACTAATTCCCGCCTACACTCTGCAAGTTGATAAAGCCAAAAAAGAAAATTATCAACTTGCCCACATTAGTTATAAAGAGACATCTAAAACCTGCTCGTCAAATGAAACATGTATTTTAGTTAGTAATTTAGTTTGACACAACTTGTCCGCGATTACTTGAAACTTATTATCAAAGAACAACCTACTTAAGGCATCTGCTAGTACTAGGTCCTTTCCCGACTTGTGAACTACCTGTACCACACAAGTATATGTGGCCGCGAACCTCCAAATCTCGCGGGCACAGGCGCACAAGACAGGATCCTTCCCAGCACCAGTAGACAGCACCTGTTGGGAAGCAGCATTATCCGTATTAATGATAATCTGATAATTATGTGGATCAGGAGGGGATAGATTTTTCAATGCTACTACTAAATTAATGGCCTCTAATTGAGCAATGTGGAAGTCTTGTGACAAAAATTTTGAGGAATACAATTCAGAATAAAAATGTGTTTGACTGAATGCACCTCCACCAATCAATGAAGAGTCGCACTCAATGATCCATTTTTTGTCAGGTAAGTGCTGCAACAAAACTAGCCTGTTCTGACCTTCTGAAAAACGCAAAAACCAAAATATATCCCGTACCAAATCAACTGTAACCCTAACTTTCCCTATAAATGGTGTACCCCGAAGAAAATCTAAAATCCTATTCATAAAAACTCGTGCAGACATGACACACTTAGAAATGAATTGTAACCGCCCGACTAACCTCTGCACATTTTTCCGAGTAACAGACGCACCCACAGTCCATTTCCTACATTCTAACAAAATGTCCAATAATTTCTCATCAGGGATACGCACATATAAATTTTTTGAGTCTATCTCATAACCTAACCAAATTAATTTTTGAGTAGGAGGAACACATTTTTTAATGGACAATTTAAGGCCTAAACATGTAGTCAGTTTAATGATATAATCATACGCTTTCTGTGCCTTATTTAGAGAACTTTCTACCCCAACAAAATCGTCTAAAAAACATAAAGTAAAAAATCCCATTTTCCTCATTAGATATACCACTGCAGCTGTAGTACGAGCGCAAGCCATACTAGACGTCCTACATCCAAAGGGCAAAGCAATATCAAAATAGTAATTATCCTCCACTTTAATTCCAAACAAAGGCACACTCAAGGGGCAGGTTCTCAATTGCCTGTACGCCCTTGCGAGGTCAATTGACCACATAAAACAATTTTTTCCAACTTTTGTGATCTCCTTAGCCAATGACATAATTGTTGGCAAATTATATTTATAAGGTTTACCCTGATAAAAAACCCTTATTAATCCCAGAATTTACACTACGCCCCGTTTTTGGGTAACTAAGATCTACGATTATTCTCCGTTCATCAGTACATTTCTTGGGGCGGGTCATAATTGGGCTAATCTGCGCCCATGGGCAAAAAGGGGGATCATTAAAGGGACCTAGCAGTGCTTCATGGAATAATTCAGTCTTCACGTAATTATCAATCCAAAACAAATCTTCCTTTGACTGAGCATGGTTAAGCAAGGTTGGAATTGGTATAAATGAACCTGTAAAATTT
Source organism: Branchipolynoe longqiensis (assembly GCA_030323885.1). Taxonomy (NCBI): domain Eukaryota; kingdom Metazoa; phylum Annelida; class Polychaeta; order Phyllodocida; family Polynoidae; genus Branchipolynoe; species Branchipolynoe longqiensis. Next base: position 189,858 of record JASIRB010000655.1, on the reverse strand, counting down.
GATGGCCATCCATATTCAAGAAACGCTATGATCTCCCTATCTGGATAATCCACTAGTAGAGTTTTCCATCTGTTAATAATTAAACCTGATGGTACAGGAACTTTAGCTGATAAATAATTGGGCAGCCCTGTGGCGCGAACTACTTTAAAAATGTTGGCGTAACTGAACTTAGTATTACAAACAGGATTTAATCGAGGCCATGTACTCAATACAAAGACCCTACATTCAAATGGAGATTTATCAGAAAATGGTTTTACAACGTCACCGAAAACATCTGGATCAATTAACTCGTCAACAACTGCAACATCATCACCAATATGAACCGCTTCATGAACATTTAACTTTACAGACGAAACCGTTGGTAATGGGATAGTAACAGGAATAACATTTTTAATTGAATTCTTATTGGGGAGATATGTACCAATCTCACTCCCGGTATTAGTAACTATATAGTTGGGTGAGTTCAATTCGGAACCCCTGGTATGAACAACATTACCATATTCAGTGCCAATAGAAACACAAGGTGGATCCTTAAAATCCGAGATACTAATAGAACGACACCCCGTCTCAAACTTTACTCCAACAGGCCGAACAGGTACAACAGTAACATCACTTATAGAACTTGGTAATGTAGCCAGAAAAGATTGAGACGGACTGTTAGAAGAATTATTAACGACATTAGCGACCGGGCTAACATATGGTTCATTATATCTGCAACAGTCAGATCTATTCAGAGAGACACAGTCCATTATATCAATATTCGAGTCAGCCGGTTGGCAATTACCGAATCTGTCCAATATATTCAGTCCATTGTTTAGTTTATCAGACACAGACACTATTGAATTCAGAGACCGCAGGGAGGTGTCAGTTGTTTTTAAGTCGTCACCATGACAACCGCGTCGATCGAACCCAGTCGGAGTCGAAGACACTGTCAATGGTGCCTGACGTGACGCCGTACCTACATTATTTATATCGAGATCCCTCACATTCTTATCAACATTATATGCATTAAGTACGGACCGCTTTGATCGATTAAACCAAATGTAAGGGGATTGTTTCATCATTGTTGAGTACCCAGCATTATACTTACTACCCGAAACTGCACTATTCTGAAACCGACGACATGTAGGACCATCTAACGAAATATTTTGGAACCTAGAGTTTGTACACAAAAATCTAGATGGCGTACGCCGTCTTTTTTGCAATTTTGATGAAAAAACTTTAGCATTTTGTCCCGTGGGACATAAAATGGTACTTCTTGAACGGTCAGCGTCAACAACAGAAAATTTAGTACTAACTACATTACAAAACTTATCAGAGCGGACCGGTGAATAAGAATTGTGAGACGATAACAACATATTAGTAGGCCGACACGCCACCATCAAATCAACCGCACTGACCTGTATCTGACCAACTCCGACTGGGGCACTTGATGAAGACTTGCTGGTGGCGCCATCTGTAGAGGTGACACTGCCGCTCATTGGTGAACCAGCATCTATACGCACTTTGTCCAGGTTATCAGCAGTCACCGGCCAACTGCTAACTAAAAATTCTTTGTATGATTATTATCATCGTTATTCATCTCCTTCGCGTGTTGCTTGGTTTTACACTCCATCTCCTTGTGAGAATGCTTTTTTTCTGAGCTTGAAGGCACAATACGAGCATATATGAGCAAACTTGGCGACACCTTCCCCATGGTCTCCACTGTAACCGCACGTACCACCTCTGTTCCATATAATACAGGGCCTAGCATCCAACCCCTTTTTATATTCTGTTACACTCGACCATGAGCTTGTTTGTGCAGAGTGCTCCAATCTTTTGCCCAGACCACATATGTCTCGCCTGACCTCCACAATCCTACCTTTATCTTCCCACCCGTTTGGCAACCGCTTGTCGGCAACCATATTGAATATTTTTTCACTATATTTAAGACAGGTCGGCCAAGAATAGTTTTGCGCCATATCGAGAATGGTGTCGACATGATCATCCAAATGCTGCTTCCATCCTGCTGGTACATCACCCCGTTTGATCATTCTACGGATTGCTGCTAAGTACTCGAACCATGTCGCTTCACCTTGCTGCACCTTCCCTTTCTTTTCATTACGTATCACGTACTTGTGTGGAATCAATTTAAATGTTTTTGATCGCCTAACTTTCTTGCCAGCATATCGTATTAAATCACGCATTACAGAATCATCCTCACTATCAGATCCCACCTCAGTATCCGATGCAGCTCTTTTACATGCCCGACCAGAACAATTAGAATGGCACACTTTACCTTTTTTAGTATGTATAGTGGAGTCAATGTTACACGATATTGCCGGACGAACCGCCGAACTTGTTGACTCGCGTAGAAACCGTTGCAACCGATTGCCCTGTGACGTCATCGACTGAGTCGGGCAGCCCGTCCGGTTGAGACATACAATGTTCTCCATCGTGATTTGATTGTTCCAGACTCCTTATACGTTCTAGTAGTGGCTCCTGTGCCGATGCTAACTTCATATCCAATAATCCAGCTATATCTTGCAGTGTTAAGGGTCCAGGCTCCTTTGATGATGACGGCAATGGTGATCCAGATTCCAAATCCGCCAATTTCAATTTTGTATTTGATATTCGTCGCGTTACTGGAGTATTGGCTCCTACTTCTGCATCCGAACCACATCCCGACGATTCCATTGATCTTAATAATGCTTTGGAGTACCGCCCGACAACACTCTTAATCCGGTGTACTTTCGGCATCGTAAATACAAAATTCCACTGCAGTATCAACACTCCGTATATGACAGCGGCCAGGTAAGGACTGAACTGTGCTTGCATTCACTACCGGAAGTTAACTCGGTCCATAGCAACGCATGCTCCGAACGGTATCTATGGTATCTATCATATCAAGCCCGTAGTCAGGTATTTTGAATTATGCATGTTTCCGGCAACATGGACAATATGTCAGTACTATTATACAGCATTATGTGAGTAGACAAGCAGTGCGTGCTCAATCTCAGGAATTATTACATGTGTAGTTAATTCCAAATACCACCACTGGTCTTGCCACCTGCAGGCAGTTGGACCCTCACCTCCTGCAGGCTGACACGTGATAGAGGGAGTGGGACGTAGCTCAGGCGTTAGGGGGTCCACCTGTGCAGGTGTCGGTCATCCTATCGATCCTGCTCAGTGGACCCATTTGCGGTTTAGGCTATTTTCTATTCCAACCAGTGGTCCACAACTGGTTCATCAAAAGTTGTGGTATGTGCTGTCCTGTCTGTGGGAAAGTGCATATAAAAGACACCTTGCTGCTTATTGGAAAGAGTAACCTGTGTGGCGGCAGTGGATTTCCTCCAAAGAAATATGTCAGAATGACCAAATTTTGACATCCAATAGCCGATGATACGAAAATCAATGTGCTCTAAAGGCGCTGTTAAATAAAACAAGCTTTCCTTTTTTGCACTGGTGATAGTGTCTTCTACGTTCCTTCCTCCAGGTCCACATGGAGCGCGAGCGGCGGCTGGAGGAGGTTGCCATGTTGGAGCGCCACATCATGCAGGCGCAGGCACGCGCAATGTCGTCAGACGAGCGCGCCCTCAACAGAGTGGCCTCCAGCCACAGCAAGTTCCCGGACTTGGGCCTCCCTCCTTGTGGGTTACTTTTGTATTTCAAACTGAAGCACCAAGCGCAGATTCCACCAATGCGTTGTTCGATTTGTAATGTATGTCATAACATGTGGTTGTAAATACCATATATGTTTGGCAGTGAGTTTTTGCTGGTGTAGAAAAGTGATAAAAGGACCAATAAGCGACCATTATGGGGAAAGTATTAACAGCCAGTGATAAGTTCTATGTCGTGGCTGAGCCCTCGATGTTCCTGCACCGGTCCTCATCAGCCATCTCCGAGGACATCTCCCACATTCTGGCACACACGTTTAGGCAGCTGCTCACCCGGGATGTTGTGGGCAAGGACACCGTCCAACACTTCAGCAATTCTCGGGGCAGAACGTAGTTGCTTGATTAATTAATTGCGCGTGTGCATCTATTTCAGCGCGATCCCACTTCCGAGCTTGTATCGACACTGAACTCCTGCGGCGCCACCATCTCGTCACCCCTGAGGACTTCTCAACAGCTGAGCCCCCCGTGGTGCCACCCCCCCGATGTGAGTACCGCCAGAGCCCGCCACAGAACTACAGCCAAATGAGGGTCCGTATGGGGCCTGCAAAGTCTTGAACTTCATTTGGCTCATTTCCTGTCCTTGACAAGCATTGAATTTAATTTATTTTGGGTAATTAGTCTTGAAAAGCCTTGAATTCCATTAAACCCATCCAAAACAGCCTTGAAAAAGCCTTGAATTCTATATCTTCACATATGTATGGGTCTCCAAATGGTGGGGAAGGGGTGGGGGGTGGGGGGGGGAGGGAATAGAGGATAGGAGCCTAGTCTCAAATGTCTATGTATTGGCTTAGAACAAGCAAGGCCCTGATGTTAATTTCAAATGACAATTGCTTTCACCTCCTCCTTTGGCAAATCATTGCGCTGTGTTTAAAACTAGGAAGATCTTGCAGTTACACCGCCATGTTGAAAACACTGGTTCTAGTCTGATCACCAAAGTTAAGTAAAGTTACGCCTTGTCAGTACTTGACCACATACGGGTCTGAGGACCTGTGTACTTCATGACATAGGCTTATCTGCTCATAGCCGACCAAATCGGTAGTGGATAAGTAATAGTTTAGCCTTATCCGTACTTGGATGGGCGACCACCTGGTATACAAGGTGCTGTAGACATCCTGATACAGGCTTATAATCAGTAGTGGATAAGTAAACACGATGATTGTCATTACAAATGCTATCATTAGTAATATCTGCATAACTCATTATACTGCCCACAATAAGGCTCTCCTTCTCCGGCTGCCTCGTCCGTCCGACAGACAAGCAGTCTGAGCAGTCTGAGCAGTCAGGGGACTGGTTCAGGTAGGATGCTGACTGCCAGCATGGTGCTGGATGGCACCCCTCACTTTGTAGTTTTGCATTACCTACCTCACTGTAAAACCACGACACGCCAGTCAGGCTACAACTGTACCGCCTCACAGCCTAACCTGCATCTTGTTATTTATTCTCTGATAAAAAACGCAGTGGTTATTTCTCTGTGACCCCGTTTAAAATTGTTACGGTTATTTGGCTATGAATTCCAGTATGCATGCGCCAGTGCATGTGCGTGCGTGCGCAGTTGTATCATATTTTCACAAACATTTGCACACCATATCTCACACAAATAAGAAGCAAACTTTCTTCATTTTCCGAATATAGCATCATGCTCACACCACGACCTTAACGCGGAATCATTTCAAGTTCTGAGTTAATAACTAGGGTCAACCCAAGGCATGGAGTAGAGTTAGCCTGGTGTTACAGGAAGATAACACTCCGAACTTGAATTGACCCAATAGCAGCAACGTTTTTCATGCTAAAATAGCTTGCTTACTGTTTACCCGGCAGTAGCCTCGGCCCCAATATGTTCACGGTACAATAGTGAACAAAGCAGCTTGCCGGCTGATTTCTTTGACAAAAACGCCCAAATCCCAAAATGACAGAACTGAGCATGCAATTCACGGCCAAATAGCCGTAGAAATGTAAAACCGGTCCATGGCAAAATATCCACTGTGATAAAAAACAAAACAAAGCCGCATCCTTTTCAAACAGAAGCCTGTCTGCACCTGGTTCTATTACAGACACTCGTTCTCTGCCACACGCACTGTCCCTATTGTTGTGCATGTTTGGAAATATCCCCCTCTTTGTGCTTTTTCCTGTAAACTATCATTTAGTTACTCCCTGATTTCAACATTATATTCGCGCCCTCCCGTCTATGTGGCTGCCTGCCTGAGACGTCAGTGCAGACTTATACACTATTAAATCTAACTAACCTACTTTCGGATACCTACTCTATTTTGGTATATATTTTCATTTTTGTAAAATGGATTTTGTTCGTATGGATAGGTCTTCGTTATTTTTTAGTATATATTGTTAATGCCGTACATAGGTTTTCCAGCCATACTTTGAGAGTTATTTGCAATATTTATTTTATTGTTCTTAAAAGAATATTATAATATGCATTGCACACTAAATATGCGAATCTAAGTTAGAGTATTTTGTGTGTGTGCAATTCAGTTCATTTCTGATTTCAGTTATAATGTAATAATACATGATGTAGCTAATATAACGATGTGAAAGTAACAATACATATGTACTTAGCAAGAAGCAGGTTGTTTCTTATAGTCAGTAGGGCCTACTTAGTAAGAGGCATGTCCCACCAATGATGAGTCACTAATTGCTGGAACCATCACAGTGGCTTTCACAATTTACAATCAGCAACTCGTCAACTCAGTCTGTAATACAGTAAGACCTTTCTAACCGACCACCTCCCCAGATCCATCACTCCCCTATATTAATCGGTTTAGTTGGGTCCTCACAATACCATTTTAACCATATTCTAACTCCCTAAACCGACCACCTCCCTAGATGGACCACTTAAAATCGGTCGATTTAGAGAGGTTTTACTGCAGTTGGGTTTTGTCTTATATATTGATCTTATTGACTAGGAACAGCTTATCTGCAGAGGTATATCGAGGGGTACCGTATTTGCATAAATATATACACGAGTGCCGTATCTGCAACGATATAATCGTGCAGAAGTACCGTATTTACAAAGCCCCAATCAATCACTGACCAGTCAGACACCAGTACATGCTGGTACCAGTCCTGTTGCAACACCATTAATGCCCAGTCCTTGCACATGCTACACCACTCCCATAATAACGGTGCAAAGGGAGATATATATGATTTATAGCGTATTATGTGGGTATAAAAATACCGAAGGGAATACTACTTATTATTATGATTAGTGTTGTACTCCGTAAGACGCAACACTGTACCGGTGGTGCCATCTGGGGCCACCTCTCTTCAAACGGATGTTGACCAGTGTCAGTCGCACCGGAGGATATACAACTGTGAAACCTATAGAGAGTTATCCCACAAACAATGCTTCGAAACAAAAACAAAATGTGTAATTAACAGAAGTGCTTGCGACACGGGGACACCAATATCTTGGCGTTGTAAAGCACCTACTCTGCCCACTGTTAGTAAAACGCCACACTGTGCCGAGTGTTAGTAAAACACCACACTGTGCCGAGTGTTAGTAAATGCCATTCTGTGCCGAGTGTTACTGTTAGTAAAATGCCATTCTCTGCCCACTCTTAGTAAAACGCCACACTGTGCCGAGTGTTAGTAAAAAAAATCAGATTGTGCCGAGTTTTAGAAAAACACCATACTCTGCTGAGTGTTAGTAAAACGCCATACACTGCCGAGTGTTAGTAAAACGCCATACACTGCCGAGTGTTAGTAAAACACCATACACTGCTGAGTGTTAGTAAAATGCCATACTCTGCCGAGTGTTAGTAAAATGCCATACTCTGCCGAGTGTTAGTAAAACGCCATACACTGCCGAGTGTTAGTAAAACGCCATACTCTGCCGAGTGTTAGTAAAATGCCATACACTGCCGAGTGTTAGTAAAATGCTATACTCTGCCGAGTGTTACTAAAACGCCATACTCTGCCGAGTGTTAGTAAAACGCCATACTCTGCCGAGTGTTAGTAAAACGCCATACACTGCTGAGTGTTAGTAAAACGCTATACTCTGCCGAGTGTTAGTAAAACGCCATACACTGCCGAGTGTTAGTAAAACGCTATACTCTGCCGAGTTTGAGTAAAATGCCATACTCTGCCGAGTGTTAGTAAAACGCCATACTCTGCCGAGTGTTAGTAAAACGCCATACTCTGCCGAGTGTTAGTAAAACGCCATACTCTGCCGAGTGTTAGTAAAACGCCATACACTGCCGAGTGTTAGTAAAACACCATACACTGCCGAGTGTTAGTAAAATGCCATACACTGCCGAGTGTTAGTAAAATGCCATAAACTGCCGAGTGTTAGTAAAACGCCATACACTGCCGAGTGTTAGTAAAACACCATACTCTGCCGAGTGTTAGTAAAACGCCATACTCTGCCGAGTGTTAGTAAAACGCCATACTCTGCTGAGTGTTAGTAAAATGCCATATTCTGCCGAGTGTTAGTAAAACGCCATACTCTGCCGAGTGTTAGTAAAACGCCATACTCTGCCGAGTGTTAGTAAACCGCCCCCTGTCGTCTCACACTGACAGACGCGATGCCTCACCATCTGCAGGGCACGCAGACCTCGTCCAAGAAGTCACGTGACCCCTGTGTGCAGGTTGCCCTTGTGCCCAGCTCCAGCTTCAGCTCCATCTCCGAGCTTGTGGTCGCCGGGCAGCGTCAGAAGACCGAGGTTAGCACAACCCCCCCCCCCACACACACACACACACTCCCTCCCTCGCCTCCTTTTTCTTAAATTTTTTTTTTTTATTTATTATTATTTTTGTCATTATTGTTGTTATTATTATGATGATTATTATTAAAGTTACATAATATGATGAAGATATAGTATTTTCAAAACCAATCCCATGTGTAGATTCAGCCGGTGGGAACGTGCAGTCTGTGTACAGTCCGTGTACTGCCAACGGATGCATTACATACTCCTAATGTACCTCGAACGTATTCCTGCCGTATCTTCATCGTATTTAATGTATACGCCATACTTCTAGCGATGGAGTACGTATGTAATGTTGGTCAACGTTCCGTGAATGTATGCAAGCATTTTGCGAACATTTTGCGAGGCACATGAATGCTCTCATATGCTAGCAATACGTCAGAGATACTTTCTGCGTACATTGTGTGTACGTTGTGTATAAGCCCATTTTGACCCCCTGCTGCTGAAAGTTAGCCAAATGCCGACGTACTGGCAAATTTTCTAACGTTGAGCATGCGCTGATGCCGTACGTCGTAGTGTTACAGGGCCTTTGGCCTTTACTAACCACTCCTCTCTTTTCTCCCTCCCGCTCTCTATTTATACACTAAATATGTATAAACATATATATGGGCACCCACATAAGGATTGATGTGTGAATATAACCAGACGGGATGGCCGAATGAATTAGAGCGTCTGTCCCCAATGTTGGTAGATCGTGGGATTGTGGGTTCGAACCCTGGTCGAGTCAAACCAATGACGTACAAATTGATACTTGTCATTTCCTAGCCAGGTGCTCAACATTATTAGGATAGGGCAAGGAGCAGTGGAATGAGATGAGAAAGACCAATCATTCGTGATTGAAATTTCCCCTGCTTAAACAACTAATGTATAAAAAAAAAAAAATATAGTATATATAGCATATATAATATATGTGCTATATAATTTATTATGTGAATATAAATCAAGATTAGTCCCTAATGGTTTTTGGTGTCCCTGTCCGGACACTTCTCGCTTCCCAAAACCCCTTATTCTCAGCAGGCCCCCCTGTAACCGGGCACTCTCTGCTTCCCTCCTCCTGGGAACCGACTCCAACAGTCTCACAGCTCTCACTACAAAATTCATTGGTTTTATTTGATATAATGTGTTTTTGGCATCCTTCTTTGACGTCCAATAGCCGATACGAAAATCAATGTGTGCTAGAGACGTTAAATAAAACAAGCTTTACTTTTGTTTGCATCCTTCAGTCTTGTAGAGTATGGAGTAGCACCTGTAGAGTATGTAGTATATAGAGCCCATATAGCATATAGAGGGGGTGCAATGACGTCATAAGACAACTTTCGGTGGCCATATTGGATTGCATACAGAAGTCTTGCAACTGCCTACACTGTGCTTATTTACTGATTTGTTGGTTTATTTGTCACTGTTTTGAGCAGATTGGCCTCAGAAGTTGTTGCTAAAGTGCTCTAAGTAAACACATTGGATGTAAACTGCCCAGAACCTACCATAACACAAGAAAACTCTGTTTTACTGCATCTGCATGCATTCACAACATGGCTAGGGAGGGTGCTCGTAATCCAAGATGGCTGACCGCTGATTGCTAAGTAATGACGTCACGTGCACTCCCTCTATATAGTATATACACTATTAGTATATATACTATACCCATATATAGATATTCCACCGGGGAGTCTGTCAAGCAGCAAACTGTGCTCCTTGCCTGAACTGAGCCCTATTGGTTGAAGAAGTTACGATGTTTGTTAACTTGTTGTGTCAGTCTTCTGAGGCGGGATTCCGTCTGTGGGAGCAGCAGATAAATGCCGAGCAGCGTGAAGAGCAGAGGACAGCTCTCAGTCTGCTCCAGAACAAGGTCGACTTCCTCAAGAACCCGCGCTACCTGCCGCCCGCCCAGGGAGGCCACAGCACCCTCCTCAGGAGCAAGCACCGGGTGGCCAAGGAACCTGGCAAGAAGACCAAACCGGAGCCCCACACCAGGTACAAGCAGCACACTTCAGTATTATTATTATTATTATTATATATTTTAATTTATTATTATTATTATTACTTTTTTTCTTTCTTTTTTGTAGTGATGCATTTATTTATCATGCTCGCAACGAATAAGTGTGTTGACACTTGTTTACACCGCTGGGCAGCACTAGTCCAATTTGATTCAAATCTAATGAATTTTGTTTTAGTAATAATTTATGTTTTCTTGCTGGCTGTTTATAGTACTTTCTGACATTACATTTTCCACATCTTCTTTTCTGACCTAGAGCCGTCCTGATATGACCTTAGATGTTGCCAGGATGTAAAACTCCAACAACCAACCAACCTTTCTGACATAGATAGGATTCAGTTTCAGATCCGTGGGCATTTTTTACACGTGTACAGTGTTTTGTGAATTATGTTGGTTTGTGTTTGTTGTGTTATTGTTATTTTTGTCATCAATGTGTGTGTTATTTTATCCTGCATCGCCATGTAATATATTTGTAGGAGTATAGAGTTGTTGAATTCTTGTAGAACAGCACCGTGCGTGTACTTATATAATACCATGGTCGCCATTAGCTTTGTTCCCAATGAAAGAAGAACATGCATCATCTCCAGAACTGTTTAATGGGGGAAAGTACATTACATTTATACCTGTGTGTTCCGTTAAACTACACACGTCATTGTGCTGGAACCTCCTCATGGGTTCTAGGTATTGGTGACTATAATATCCCATTCACCCTTTTCAATCTTGATATCTACTGCCAATATAATTACAACCATTTTCATCTCTAACATATCTGTAAACTTCCATAAAACATATTTATTATGCATTTGTTTATCTGTATTGCTTAGATCAGTTTTCCTTTATGTATGCTTCTTTTTTAATACATGTAACCTTTCCTTAAAATATACATGATTTCAGAAAATGGTGGGATACCTCATTAGTAAGTGTGCCCCACAATTACTAATGAGGCACCCACTCCCACCCCTCACCCCATCTCCACACCCCCTCTCCAAGGAGGAGTAATCTGTGAACAGAAGTCTGCAATCAACCCTTCAACCAAACATAGATATTCCCACAATAAAGAGTCAGCATGGAGTCTTCGCAACTTATTGACGATTTTTTTTATTTTTTTTTGTGGTAAATATGTTTATTCTGCTGAATAAATCTTTTGTCAGTGCCGAAGCACTGGTCTTCCAGCCATTTTTCAATTCAGGGTTATTTACACAAAAGGTATATAGAATAAGGTGTACAATACCTGTTGAATAGACAATTTGCACCATGTAACACAATGAAATTCTAAAACCCAAAAGTTCCCTAACAATATGGTACAGTAGTGTCATATAACCAGATCAGTATTAGTCAGATCAATGCAAGTATTTACATAGTATTTAAAATGTAAGCAGAAGTTATCTTCTGTATTCAGTTGGTAAATATGTACTAAGTTTGAATGTTCAGTTGGAGTTAGGAAAGCGGTATAAAAGTTGCATAGTCCGATGGTTTTGAGTTTCTGTCTCATTCTGAGATAAATATATTAGGTTGATCGCTATAATCTACCTTACTTCAGTTAGAAGTAACTTTGAAATAAAATTCCTATTTTTGCAGCTAATTGAAGTGTAAAGATACTAAATTAATTGTGGCCTGCTTGTCAGCACTGTACCTCCATGCGCTTCAGCAGTAATAGGTTCTATTAGATTGATGTAGTGCCCCTTCTATGCAGCAACACTGTTAATAAGGTCACCAGTATCTAAGTTGGATGTGTAGGTTCAAATCTAGCTCAGTGTTTTGGTTTGGAAAAATGTGATGCTTTTTTATCAGATTATACAACTTCAAATAAAGTTTAATATATATATATGTTTTTTTTTCTCCTGTAGCACTGAGTCCAACACCCCGATCTTCATTCCGTCACCGCCCGTCATTCGCTTCTCTGACTATATCGTGGGCCGAGTTTACGAGGTAAGAATTATTCAGCAGGATGTATTGGGTGTGTGTGTGAGTGTGTGTGTGTGCAGGTTGTGTGTGTTAGCACTGGGGGTGGTGGGGGTGGGGTGGTGTGTGCAGCTTAATTTGTGGGTTAGTCGTGTGTATGAATGTAGGAGTTCTGCAGGTTTTATGTGTTTGTGACTAGTGTGTTTAAATGAGAGGGGAGGGGGGTGCAGGCTGTAGTATGTGTGTTAATAGTGTGTTTGAATGTGGGAGGTCTGCAGGCTGTATGTGTTGGTGACTAGTGTGTTTAAATGAGAGGGGAGGGGGGTGCAGGCTGTAGTATGTGTGTTAATAGTGTGTTTGAATGTAGGAGGTCTGCAGGCTGTATGTGTTGTAACTAGTGTGTTTAAATGAGAGGGGAGGGAGGTGCAGGCTGTAGTATGTGTGTTAATAGTGTGTTTGAATGTAGGAGGTCTGCAGGCTGTATGTGTTGTAACTAGTGTGTTTAAATGAGAGGGGAGGGGAGTGCAGGCTGTAGTATGGGTGTTAATAGTGTGTTTGAATGTAGGAGGTTTGCAGGCTGTATGTGTTGTAACTAGTGTGTTTAAATGAGAGGGGAGGGGGTGCAGGCTGTAGTATGTGTGTTAATAGTGTGTTTAAATGTAGGAGGTCTGCAGGCTGTATGTGTTGTAACTAGTGTGTTTAAATGAGAGGGGAGGGAGGTGCAGGCTGTAGTATGTGTGCTTATAGTGTGTTTGAATGTAGGAGGTCTGCAGGCTGTATGTGTTTGTGACTAGTGTGTTTAAATGAGAGGATAGGGGGTTGCAGGCTGTAGTATGTGTGTTAATAGTGTGTTTGAATGTAGGAGGTTTGCAGGCTGTATGTGTTTGTGACTAGTGTATTTAAATGAGAGGGGAGGGGGTGCAGGCTGTAGTATGTGTGTTAATAGTGTGTTTGAATGTAGGAGGTTTGCAGGCTGTATGTGTTTGTGACTAGTGTGTTTAAATGAGAGGGGAGGGGGGTGCAGGCTGTAGTATGTGTTTTAATAGTGTGTTTGAATGTGGGAGGTCTGCAGGCTGTATGTGATGGTGACTAGTGTGTTTAAATGAGAGGGGAGGGGGGTGCAGGCTGTTGTATGTGTGTCAATAGTGTGTTCGAATGTGGGAGGTCTGCAGGCTGTATGTGTTGTAACTAGTGTGTTTAAATGAGAGGGGAGGGGGTGCAGGCTGTAGTATGTGTGTTAATAGTGTGTTTGAATGTGGGAGGTCGGCAGGCTGTATGTGTTGTAACTAGTGTGTTTAAATGAGAAGGGAGGGGGGGGGGTGCAGGCTGTAGTATGTGTGTTAATAGTGTGTATGAATGTGGGAGGTCTGCAGGCTGTATGTGTTGGTGACTAGTGTGTTTAAATGAGAGGGGAGGGGGGTGCAGGCTGTAGTATGTGTGTTAATAGTGTGTATGAATGTGGGAGGTCTGCAGGCTGTATGTGTTGGTGACTAGTGTGTTTAAATGAGAGGGGAGGGGGGTGCAGGCTGTAGTATGTGTGTTAATAGTGTGTTTGAATGTGGGAGGTCTGCAGGTTGTATGTGTTTGTGACTAATGTGGTTAAATGAGAGGGGACCGGGGTGCAGGCTGTAGTATGTGTGTTAATAGTGTGTTTGAATGTGGGAGGTCTGCAGGCTGTATGTGTTGTAACTAGTGTGTTTAAATGAGAGAGGAGGGGGGGGGGGTGCAGGCTGTAGTATGTGTGTTAATAGTTTTATGAATGTGGGAGGTCTGCAGGCTGTATGTGTTGGTGACTAGTGTGTTTAAATGAGAGGGGAGGGGGGTGCAGGCTGTAGTATGTGTGTTAATAGTGTGTTTGAGTGTAGGAGTTCTGCAGGCTGTATGTGTTGGTGAATGCTGTGTTTAAATGAGAGGGGAGAGGGGTGCAGGCTGTAATATGTGTGTTAATAGTGTGTTTGAATGTGGGAGGTCTGCAGGCTGTATGTGTTGGTGACTAGTGTGTTTAAATGAGAGGGGAGGGGGGTGCAGGCTGTAGTGTGTGTGTTAATAGTGTGTATGAATGTGGGTGGTCTGCAGCTGTATGTGTTGTGACTAGTGTGTTTAAATGAGAGGGGAGGGGGGTGCAGGCTGTAGTATGTGTGTTAATAGTGTGTTTGAATGTGGGAGGTCTGCAGGCTGTATGTGTTGTAACTAGTGTGTTTAAATTAGAGGGGAGGGAGGTGCAGGCTGTAGTGTGTGTGTTAATAGTGTGTATGAATGTGGGAGGTCTGCAGGCTGTATGTGTTGGTGACTAGTGTGTTTAAATGAGAGGGGAGGGGGGTGCAGGCTGTAGTATGTGTGTTAATAGTGTGTTTGAATGTGGGAGGTCTGCAGGCTGTATGTGTTGGTGACTAGTGTGTTTAAATGAGAGGGGAGGGGGTGCAGGCTGTAGTATGTGTGTTAATAGTGTGTTTGAATGTAGGAGGTCTGCAGGCTGTATGTGTTGGTGACTAGTGTGTTTAAATGAGAGGGGAGGGGGGTGCAGGCTGTAGTATGTGTGTTAATAGTGTGTTTGAATGTAGGAGGTCTGCAGGCTGTATGTGTTGTAACTAGTGTGTTTAAATGAGAGGGGAGGGGGGTGCAGGCTGTAGTATGTGTGTTAATAGTGTGTTTGAATGTAGGAGGTTTGCAGGCTGTATGTGTTGTAACTAGTGTGTTTAAATGAGAGGGGAGGGGGGTGCAGGCTGTAGTATGTGTGTTAATAGTGTGTTTAAATGTAGGAGGTCTGCAGGCTGTATGTGTTGTAACTAGTGTGTTTAAATGAGAGGGGAGGGAGGTGCAGGCTGTAGTATGTGTGCTTATAGTGTGTTTGAATGTAGGAGGTCTGCAGACTGTATGTGTTTGTGACTAGTGTGTTTAAATGAGAGGATAGGGGGTTGCAGGCTGTAGTATGTGTGTTAATAGTGTGTTTGAATGTAGGAGGTTTGCAGGCTGTATGTGTTGTAACTAGTGTGTTTAAATGAGAGGGGAGGGGGGTGCAGGCTGTAGTATGTGTGTTAATAGTGTGTTTGAATGTGGGAGGTCTGTAGGCTGTATGTGTTTGTGACTAGTGTGTTTAAATGAGAGGGGAGGGGGGTGCAGGCTGTAGTATGTGTGTTAATAGTGTGTTTGAATGTAGGAGGTATGCAGGCTGTATGTGTTGGTGACTAGTGTGTTTAAATGAGAGGGGAGGGAGGTGCAGGCTGTAGTATGTGTGTTAATAGTGTGTTTGAATGTAGGAGGTTTGCAGGCTGTATTGTGTTGTAACTAGTGTGTTTAAATGAGAGGGGAGGGGGGTACAGGCTGTAGTATGTGTGTTAATAGTATGTTTAAATGGGGTGGGGAGGGGGTTGTGGGCTGTACTATGTGTTAATTATGTGTTTAACTGGGTTGCAGAGGGCGTTGTAGGCTGTACTATGTGTGTTATTTTTGTGTTTAAATGGGCTAGGGAGGGGGCTGTAGGCTGTACTATTTGTGTTAAGTGTGTGCTTAAATGGGGTGGGGAGGGGCTGTAGGCTGTACTCTGTGTGTTGTGTGTTTAAATGGGGTGTGGAGGGGCTGTAGGCTGTACTCTGTGTGTTGTGTGTTTAAATGGGGTGGGGAGGGTGCTGTAGGCTGTACTCTGTGTGTTGTGTGTTTAAATGGGGTGGGGAGGGGGCTGTAGGCTGTACTCTGTGTGTTGTGTGTTTAAATGGGGTGGGGAGGGCGCTGTAGGCTGTACTATGTGTGTTAATTGTGTGTTTAAATGGGGTGGGGAGGGGGCTGTAGGCTGTACTATGTGTGTTAATTGTGTGTTTAAATGGGGTGGGGAGGGGCTGTAGGCTGTACTATGTGTGTTAATTGTGTGTTTAAATGGGGTGCGGAGGGGGCTGTAGGCTGTACTATGTGTGTTAATTGTGTGTTTAAATGGGGTGCAGAGGGGGCTGTAGGCTGTACTATGTGTGTTAATTGTGTGTTTAAATGGGGTGCGGAGGGGGCTGTAGGCTGTACTATGTGTGTTAATTGTGTGTTTAAATGGGGTGCGGAGGGGGCTGTAGGCTGTACTATGTGTGTTAATTGTGTGTTTAAATGGGGTGCGGAGGGGGCTGTAGGCTGTACTATGTGTGTAAATTGTGGGTTTAAATGGGGTGCGGAGGGGGCTGTAGGCTGTACTATGTGTGTTAATTGTGTGTTTAAATGGGGTGGGGAGGGGCTGTAGGCTGTACTATGTGTGCTAATTGTGTGTTTAAATGGGGTGCGGAGGGCCCTGTAGGCTCTACTATGTGTGTTAATTGTGTGGTTAAATGGGGTGGGGAGGGGCTGTAGGCTGTACTATGTGTGTTAATTGTGTGTTTAAATGGGGTAGGGAGGGGGCTGTAGGCTGTACTATGTGTGTTAATTGTGTGTTTAAATGGGGTGGTGAGGGCGCTGTAGGCTGTACTATGTGTGTTAATTGTGTGTTTAAATGGGGTGTGGAGGGCACTGTAGGCTGTACTATGTGTGTTAATTGTGTGTTTAAATGGGGTAGGGAGGGGGCTGTAGGCTGTACTATGTGTGTTAATTGTGTGTTTAAATGGGGTTGTGAGGGGTTGTAGGCTGTACTATGTGTGTTAATTGTGTGTGTAAATGGGGTGGGGAGGGGGTTGTAGGCTGTGCTATGTGTGTTAATTGTGGGTTTAAATGGGGTGGGGAGGGGGCTGTAGGCTGTACTATGTGTGTTAATTGTGTGTTTAAATGGGGTGGGGAGGGGGCTGCAGGCTGTACTATGTGTGTTAATTGTGTGTTTAAATGGGGTGGGGAGGGGGTTGTAGGCTGTGCTATGTGTGTTAATTGTGTGTGTAAATGGGGTGGGGAGGGGGTTGTAGGCTGTGCTATGTGTGTTAATTGTGTGTGTAAATGGGGTGGGGAGGGGCTGTAGGCTGTACTATGTGTGTTAATTGTGTGTTTAAATGGGGTGGGGAGGGGGCTGTAGGCTGTACTATGTGTGCTAATTGTGTGTTTAAATGGGGTGGGGAGGGGGTTGTAGGCTGTGCTATGTGTGTTAATTGTGGGTTTAAATGGGGTGGTGAGGGGCTGTAGGCTGTACTATGTGTGTTAATTGTGGGTTTAAATGGGGTGGTGAGGGGCTGTAGGCTGTACTATGTGTGTTAATTGTGTGTTTAAATGGGGTGGGGAGGGGGCTGTAGGCTGTGCTACGTGTGTTAATTGTGTGTTTAAATGGGGTGCGGAGGGCGCTGTAGGCTGTACTATGTGTGTTAATTGTGTGTGTAAATGGGGTTGTGAGGGGTTGTAGGCTGTACTATGTGTGTTAATTGTGTGTTTAAATGGGGTGGGGAGGGGGCTGTAGGCTGTACTACGTGTGTTAATTGTGTGTTTAAATGGGGTGGGGAGGGGGCTGTAGGCTGTACTATGTGTGTTAATTGTGTGTTTAAATGGGGTGGTGAGGGGCTGTAGGCTGTACTATGTGTGTTAATTGTGTGTTTAATTGGGGTGGGGAGGGGGCTGTAGGCTGTACTATGTGTGTTAATTGTGTGTTTAAATGGGGTGGGGAGGGCGTTGTAGGCTGTACTATGTGTGCTAATTGTGTGTTTAAATGGGGTGGTGAGGGCGCTGTAGGCTGTACTATGTGTGTTAATTGTGTGTTTAAATGGGGTGGGGAGGGGGCTGTAGGCTGTACTATGTGTGCTAATTGTGTGTTAATAGTGTGTTTGAATGGGTAAGGTTTGTAAGCTGTAGTGTCTGTGTATACAAGTTGTTGAGGGCGGGAGGTCCTCAGACTCCATGAGTACTACACAACCACTGAACATTACTCATAACGCAGATCACCCTGGAGTTGAAGAATGTGTCGCGCACGATGCGCACTGTGCGCCTTGTGCCGCCCCGCACCTCCTACTTCTCCGTCGGCCTGGGGCAGTTCCCCGGCGATCAGGGACTGGTGGCGCCGGGTATGAGCTGTCACTACACCATGCACTTCAGCCCTGACAGCCTGTCCGACTACGATGACTATGTGACTGTGCAGACCCAGGCCGCCACACCCCTCATCATTCCACTGCAGGGTCGCCACCCGCCTCCCGTCCTCACGCGTGAGTTGGGTCGACCTAACTGTGCACCACATGGAATAGTGGGAACATCCCCACGGTCCGTATGGGGCTTGGAAGTCTTCAAAAGTCTTGAACTTCATTCGCCCCATTTCAAGGCATTGACAAGTTTTAAATTTAACCTATTTTGGGTAATTAGTTTTGAAAAGCCTTGAATTCCATTAAACGGTCCCCACTGTTTTAAATTCGTCTTGAAAAGCCTTGAAATAGATTGAATTCCATATCTTCACATGCGTGCGGACCCTGCATTCCAAATAATAGCTGAAAACATTCAAAATAATAGCTGAAAACATTAAAATAATAGCTGAAAACATTCAAAATAATAGCTGAAAACATTCAAAATAATAGCTGAAAACATTCAAAATAGTAGCTGAAAACATTCCAAATAATAGCTGAAAACATTCCAAATAATAGCTGAAAACATAAAAATAATAGCTGAAAACATTCCAAATAATAGCTGAAAACATTAAAATAATAGCTGAAAACATTCCAAATAATAGCTGAAAACATTCCAAATAATAGCTGAAAACATTCCAAATAATAGCTGAAAACATTAAAATAATAGCTGAAAACATTCCAAATAGTAGCTGAAAACATTCCAAATAGTAGCTGAAAACATTCCAAATAATAGCAAAACCCATGTTCATTTGAAGGTTTACATGTGCATATGTCAGAGTTAAAACAAAAACTTACCTATTGATTTTGATCTTATACAAATTGAGAAAAACGTTAAAATTAACCATGTAACATCCTCCCATAGCAATTTTAGCATCATTTGGACACAACACAAATTCAAGCAAGATTTTATTGGTTATAGTTCAGCAAAAAGATTATGTCTTACAAGAAAAAGGTTGAAAAAACGTTTGGTGTCGATATGCAAATTTTCACATTTTCACTTCAGCACAAAATTTTATAAGCACATTTTGGATACATTTTGTGAGATAGATTAAATACATGTATAGCTAACATACTTAAAACACAGAGGTAACCAATTCTGAGAACGACATATATATATATTTATGACAATAAACCTTTTTTAATACAACTTGAAAAAGAAAACCCATCATTTTTCATTTACTCTCAAGTATTATTAGAAAGCCCCATGCTGACCACTTCATCGCATTAGTTCAAGAAGTGTCACTAATTTTGAAACAACTGTTACATATCAGGTCCAGCCTTGCTGCAGTGCTGGTTGACAGTGCTGGATTTACCATGTTGTAGAACTGGTTCATGGGCGAGCACTGCTGTAGCAGTCACTACGTCTGTCATGTGGAGTACCAGTACTCCAAGAATCCACATTCAGCACAAATGTCACTTACAACCTTTTTGAACACATTCAAGTTGTTATTGTCTAATATGGGGTTTGATACCCTAAAGCAGTTTGAGTAAGCTAACTGGATGCATTCCAGTGATTCGAGACACTCAGACTTCACAAATATGTTTATTAAATGACCAGCTTTCAAATGTGAGTCAATTATATCAGCAGAAACTGCAATTACAATGTATTTTAAAATATAGACCAACTACCTGTAGGAACAAAAGTAATATTGAATTCTATCCGGTCTGATATAAGTTGTATATGCATCGAAACAATGTGATTGATGAGCAGTGAATATTGGAATCAGATGCGCTACTGTCCCTGAACTTCATACTAATTTAACTGACTGTTCCCTACACAGCTGGCTGTGTGTAAGATTGTAGTCTGTTCGTCTGTAATTCACCACTGACTGTTGCCTCTGGCCATGTGTAAGAGTGCAGTCTGTTCGTCGGTAATTCACCACTGACTGTTGCCTCTGGCCGTGTGTAAGAGTGCAGTCTGTTCGTCGGTAATTCACCACTGACTGTTGCCTCTGGTCGTGTGTAAGAGTGTAGTCTGTTCATCTGTAATTCACCACTGACCATTCCCTACATGGCTGGCCGTGTGTAAGAGTGCAGTCTATTCGTCGGTAATTCACCACTGACTGTTGCCTCTGGCTGTGTGTAAGTGCGCAGTCTGTTCATCTGTAATTCACTACTGACCGTTGCCTCTGGCCGTGTGTAAGAGTGCAGTCTGTTCGTCGGTAATTCACTACTGACTGCTGCCTACATGGCTGGCTGTGTGTAAGAGTGCAGTCTGTTCATCTGTTATTCACAACTGAATGTTGCCTCTGGCTGTGTGTAAGAGCACAGTCTGTTCGTCTGTAATTCACCACTGACTGTTGCCTGCATGGCTGGCTGTGTGTAAGAGTGCAGTCTGTTCGTCTGTAATTCACCACTGACTGTTGCCTCTGGCCGTGTGTAAGAGTGCAGTCTGTTTGTCTGTAATTCACCACTGACTGTTGCCTCTGGTCGTGTGTAAGAGTGTAGTCTGTTCATCTGTAATTCACCACTGACTGTTGCCTGTGGCCGTGTGTAAGAGTGCAGTCTGTTCGTCGGTAATTCACCACTGACTGCTGCCTACATGGCTGGCCGTGTGTAAGTGTGTAGTCTGTTCATCTGTAATTCACCACTGACCATTCCCTACATGGCTGGCCGTGTGTAAGAGTGCAGTCTGTTCCTCGGTAATTCACCGCTGACTGTTGCCTCTGGCTGTGTGTAAGTGCGCAGTCTGTTCATCTGTAATTCACTACTGACCATTCCCTACGTGGCTGGCCGTGTGTAAGTGCGCAGTCTGTTCGTCTGTAATCCACCACTGACTGTTGCCTCTGGCCATGTGTAAGAGCGCAGTCTGTTCGTCTGTAATCCACCACTGACTGTTGCCTCTGGCCATGTGTAAGAGCGCAGTCTGTTCATCTGTAATTCACCACTGACTGTTGCCTACATGGCTGGCCATGTGTAAGTGTGCAGTCTGTTCATCTGTAATTCACCACTGACTGTTGCCTACATGGCTGGCCATGTGTAAGTGTTCAGTCTGTTCATCTGTAATTCACCACTGACCATTCCCTACATGGCTGGCCGTGTGTAAGTGCGCAGTCTGTTCGTCTGTAATTCACCACTGACTGCTGCCTACATGGCTGGCCGTGTGTAAGTGTGCAGTCTGTTCATCTGTAATTCACCACTGACCATTCCCTACATGGCTGGCCATGTGTAAGTGTGCAGTCTGTTCATCTGTAATTCACCACTGACTGTTGCCTACATGGCTGGCCGTGTGTAAGTGCGCAGTCTGTTCATCTGTAATTCACCACTGACCATTCCCTACATGGCTGGCCGTGTGTAAGTGTGCAGTCTGTTCATCTGTAATTGACCACTGACCAGTCCCTACATGGCTGGCCGTGTGTAAGTGTGCAGTCTGTTCATCTGTAATTCACCACTGACTGTTGCCTGCATGGCTGGCCGTGTGTAAGTGTGCAGTCTGTTCATCTGTAATTCACCACTGACTGTTGCCTACATGGCTGGCCGTGTGTAAGTGTGCAGTCTGTTCATCTGTAATTCACCACTGACTGTTGCGTACATGGCTGGCCGTGTGTAAGTGCGCAGTCTGTTCGTCTGTAATTCACCACTGACCATTCCCTACATGGCTGGCCGTGTGTAAGTGCGCAGTCTGTTCATCTGTAATTCACCACTGACCATTCCCTACATGACTGGCTGTGTGTAAGAGTGCAGTCTGTTCGTCTGTAATTCACCACTGACCATTCCCTACATGGCTGGCCATGTGTAAGTGCGCAGTCTGTTCGTCTGTAATTCACCACTGACTGCTGCCGACATGGCTGGCCGCGTGTAAGTGTGCAGTCTGTTCATCTGTAATTCACCACTGACCATTCCCTACATGGCTGGCTGTGTGTAAGTGTGCAGTCTGTTCATCTGTAATTCACCACTGACCATTCCCTACATGGCTGGCCGTGTGTAAGTGCGCAGTCTGTTCGTCTGTAATTCACGACTGACTGGTGCCTACATGGCTGGCCGTGTGTAAGTGTGCAGTCTGTTCATCTGTAATTCACCACTGACTGTTGCCTGCATGGCTGGCTGTGTGTAAGAGCGCAGTCTGTTCATCTGTAATTCACCACTGACTGTTGCCTACATGGCTGGCCGTGTGTAAGTGTGCAGTCTGTTCATCTGTAATTGACCACTGACCATTCCCTACATGGCTGGCCGTGTGTAAGTGTGCAGTCTGTTCATCTGTAATTCACCACTGACCATTCCCTACATGGCTGGCCGTGTGTAAGTGTGCAGTCTGTTCATCTGTAATTCACCACTGACCAGTCCCTACATGGCTGGCTGTGTGTAAGAGCGCAGTCTGTTCATCTGTAATTCACCACTGACTGTTGCCTGCATGCCTGGCCGTGTGTAAGTGTGCAGTCTGTTCATCTGTAATTCACCACTGACTGTTGCCTACATGGCTGGCCGTGTGTAAGTGTGCAGTCTGTTCATCTGTAATTCACCACTGACCATTCCCTACATGGCTGGCTGTGTGTAAGTGTGCAGTCTGTTCATCTGTAATTCACCACTGACCATTCCCTACATGGCTGGCCGTGTGTAAGTGCGCAGTCTGTTCGTCTGTAATTCACGACTGACTGGTGCCTACATGGCTGGCCGTGTGTAAGTGCGCAGTCTGTTCATCTGTAATTCACCACTGACTTGCTTGCATGGCTGGCTGTGTGTAAGAGCGCAGTCTGTTCATCTGTAATTCACCACTGACTGTTGCCTACATGGCTGGCCGTGTGTAAGTGTGCAGTCTGTTCATCTGTAATTGACCACTGACCATTCCCTACATGGCTGGCCGTGTGTAAGTGTGCAGTCTGTTTATCTGTAATTCACCACTGACTGTTGCCTACATGGCTGGCCATGTGTAAGTGTGCAGCCTGTTCATCTGTAATTCACCCTGACCATTCCCTACATGGCTGGCCGTGTGTAAGTGTGCAGTCTGTTCATCTGTAATTCACCACTGACCATTCCCTACATGGCTGGCTGTGTGTAATAGTGCAGTCTGTTCATCTGTAATTCACCACTGACTGTTCCCTACATGGCTGGCCGTGTGTAAGTGTGCAGTCTGTTCATCTGTAATTCACCACTGACTGTTGCCTACATGGCTGGCTGTGTGTAATAGTGCAGTCTGTTCATCTGACCATTCCCTACATGGCTGGCCATGTGTAAGAGCGCAGTCTGTTCGTCTGTAATCCACCACTGGCTGTTGCCTACATGGCTGGCTGTGTGTAATAGTGCAGTCTGTTCGATGGCTGGCCGTGTGTAAGAGTGTAGTCTGGTCTAATTCACCTCTTTTTCCCACCGTCAGTTGGCGACACCATGTCTGTGGGACACTGCCTAGTCCTCGGAATTCGAGTGGTGCAGTTTGTGATCCAGAACGAGGGCGGCCCGGGCTGCTTCTGTCTGATGAAGCGCGAGGCATGGCCGGCCAGCAACTTCAAGGTGAGCACGCCACCCGCACCCCATCCATACGCCACCCGCACGCCACCCGCACCCGGTCCATACGCCACCCGCACGCCACCCGCACCCCGTCCATACGCCACCCGCACCCCGTCCATACGCCACCCGCGCCCCACCCGAACGCCACCCACACCTCACCACACCTCACCACACGCCACCCACACGCCACCCCCACCCCATCCATACGCCATCCGCACGCCACGCTCACGCCACCCGCACCTCACCCACACCCCACCCACACGCCACCCACATGCCACCCACACGCCACCCCACCCCATCCATATGCCACCCGCACACCCCGCTCACGCCTCCCGTACCCCACCCACACTCCACCCACACGCCACCCGCACCCCACCCACACGCCACCCACACTCCACCCACACGCTACCCACACGCCACCCACACGCCACCCACACGCCACGCCCACCCCATCCATACGCCATCCGCACCACACCCACACGCCACCCACACCACACCCACACGCCACCCACACCACACCGCACCCCACCCCACCCGCACGCCATCTGCACCACACCCACACGCCACCAACACGCCACCCGCACGCCACCCCATTCTAAACATGTCCGTTGCCAGCACTCCAGCAATGGTAGTCCAACCATTCTACATTCCTTGTTGTTTACACAAATTAAGTTGAGCGTCCATCACCCGTGTTGTTAGGTCGTGGGAGTCGAACCCACAGGTTCTAGTCCTGGTAGAGTCAAAACAATGGCTTAAAAAGTGAATACTTGTCACTACCTAGCTTGGCGCTCGGCATTACTGGCATAGCGCAAGGAGCAGTGGAATGAGGAAGACCACCTTTCAGAGATTCAAATTTCTGCTACGACGTAAATCAAACCTGAATACAGATGTGTGGTTGGTTCACAGAAGACGATCGTGTCCAACGTGGTGCAGATGTCCCCGTTCGAGGTGCGTCCGGCCATATTCGAACTGCCGCACGGTGGCAGCACCATCATCGAAGTGGCCTTCACCCCCATCAACCCCGAATTCTACAGTGTGGAGATGACCATGGTGTGTGACAACTGTCACGTCCGCCACTTCACCATCACAGGTCAGTGTCACGCGTCATGTAATGTCAGTGTCACACGTCATGCAAAGTCAGTGTCTCCCTGGGACCCCTCTCCCCGTGCTGGCTCCAGCCAAGATGTTGTCTAGCAGCCCCCTCCCCCCTCCCCCCAGGTAACGGGAAGCGTCCTGGCATTCACCCGCTGGCTCCGGCCCTGATATTGTCTCCCTGTTCCCCTCTCCCCATGCTGGTTCCAGCCCTGATGTTGTCTCCTTTCCCCCCTCTCCCCGTGCAACCCCCACTTCTCCCTGATGTTGTCTCCCTGAGCCGCTCTCCCCGTGCTGGTTCCAGCCCTGATGTTGTCGCCCTGATCTCCTCTCCCCGTGCTGGCTCCGACCCTGATATTGTCTCCCTGCGCTGCTCTCCCCGTGCTGGCTCCGGCCCTGATATTGTCTCCCTGCGCCGCTCACCCCGTGCTGGCTCCGGCCCTGATATTGTCTCCCTGTCCCCCTCTCCCCGTGCTGGTTCCGGCCCTGATATTGTCTCCCTGAGCCGCTCTCCCCGTGCTGGTTCGGCCCTGATATTGTCTCCCGACCCCCTCTCCCCGTGCTGGTTCCGGCCCTGATATTGTCTCCCTGACCTCCTCTCCCCGTGCTGGTTCCGGCCCTGATATTGTCTCCCTGCGCCCCTCTCCCCGTACTAGTTCCAGCCCTGATGTTGTCTACCTGTCCCCCGGGTACCGGGAAGGTTTCTGCCATGCAGCTGGTGTCCGTGGAGGGAGGCTTTCTCCTTCAACCCCCCTTACCCCCCGCTGGCTCCGGTTCTGATGTCTGATGTTGTTCCCTGAGCACCCAATCCTCGTGCTGGCTCCGGCCCTGATGTTGTCTATCTGTTCTCCTCTACCCCTCTCCCCCTGCGAGCTGCGGCCCTGATGGTGTCTACCTCTCCCCAAGGTACCTGGCAGGTCTCTGTCGTCGAGCTGGTGTCTGTGGAGGGCAGCACCCCCTCCCCCCGCCCGGCCCTGATGTTGTCTACCTGTTCACCCCCTTCTCTCCTCCCCCCCTGCTAGCTGCGGCCCTGATGTTGTCTACCTGGGTCCCCCCCTTTTCCCTCCCCCTGCTAGCTCCGGCCCTGATGTTGTCTAACTGTCCCCCAGGTACCGGGCAGGTTCCTGCCGTCGAGCTGGTGTCTGTGGAGGGTGGGTTTCTGAACCGCTCTCCCAGTGCTGGCTCCGGCCCTGATGTTGTCTACCTTCCCCCTCCTCTTCCCCATCCCCCTCTACCTCCGGCCCTGATGTTGTCCACCTGTGCCCCAGGTACCGGGCAGGTCCCTGGCATGGAGCTGGTGTCCGTGGCGGGCAGCTTTCACCCCTCGACTCCCTCTCCCTGTGCTAGCTCCGGCCCTGATCCTGTCTACCTGTACCCACACCTTCTCCCCACCCCCTCTACCTCCGGCCCTGATGTTGTCTACCTGTACCCACCTCTTCTCCCCTCCCCCTCTACCTCCGGCCCTGATGTTGTCTACCTGTCGTCCCCTCACTTCTCCCCTCCCCCTCTACCTCCGGCCCTGATGTTGTCTACCTGTCCACCAGGTACCGGGCAGGTCCCTGACGTGGAGCTGGTGTCCGTGGCGGGCAGCTTTACCCCTCAACCCTCTCTCCCTGTGCTAGCTCCGGCCGTGATGTTGTCTACCTGTAAAACCTCTTCTCCCTCCCCCTCTACCTCCGGCCCTGATGTTGTCTACCTGCCCACCAGGTACCGGGCAGGACCCTGGCGTGGAGCTGGTGTCCGTGGAGGGCGGCTTCTGTGCGCCTGCGCCGGGTGAGATTTGTGACGTGACCTCGGCGCACCTGATCCACTTCGACTCACTCAACCCCTACACCTACTACCAGAAAACCCTGCAGGTCAAGAACCTCACGTAAGTCACAACCGGAAGTGGGTGGGTCAGTGGTCAGTGGTCATATCCGGGGTGGGGTCATATCCGGACAGGCACCGACGTCTGGCAGTGTGACTCCTGACGGATTTATAGTGCTGCCATCACTGGGATACTGCGCCACCAGTACCATGCGATACTCTGGTCTTTTACATCAACACTTACTCCCGCTCTGTAGTGTATTGTGAAAGTACGACGTCTGAACACTTTGACTTCTGGATACTGAATGCTTTATTCGGACGTCCAGGGATCTGAATAGCCAGCACCTTGTGCCTCTGATGTGATCTCATTTACATATTCCTTTGTTCTCTGCTCGTGCCTGGATGTCTTTTACGCATATATTACATCCCCCCTTCACAAATATTTTTTAGATATAAACATATATACTTAAAAATGGTTACATGTACATTGGGTTTACAGGTTAAAGCGCAATATGAAAATAACACATAGTGACATTTTTTATTTATTTTTTATTGATGAGGTATTTACTCTGCCCATAACGTATAAGCTCCTGTCAGGGTGCTTGTTTTCAACGCTGGACAGCTGTGGCGCTATCTTGATCTGTTCCTTTGCCCAGGAGTGTTTACCTGTGTCTGCTCGGGTCAGCCTTCTGCAATTTTGGTTGTTAGTAATAGCCTATGTTAGTTTTTTTGTAATTTTCCAGTTTTTTTTGTCTAGTCTGAGTAATGATACCTTAGGCTACTATGTACATCTACTTGGGTGACATGCAGGCTTGCGGGAGAGGATCCCGTTCCATTCAGATTTTTTTTTTGTATTTGTTACAGCATCCTTTCACCGAAACCCTGTCCTTAGATAGTGCACTCGTGTGCTAGAACATACTCGGACCCTTTAGGACTGTGGCCAGGTGGGATGGCTGTGTTGTTTGCCTAACCATTTTATATTTCAGGGTGGATCAGTTGCATGACCGTGGCCTGTCCACTTCTGTGTTGGTTTGTGCCATTACACATACTCAGGTGGACTGCGCCATGTGGTGATAGCTTTCCTGATTTCCTTAATACTTAGGAGGGCTAATTTTCCTATTTTTTCTGTTTAGTGCCTACCACTTTTCCTGGCCTGTCTTTTGCTTTCTGTGCCAGTACACAGCAAGCATTGACGGCGCTCAGGGGAAGGTGCGGTTTTGTTGTGTCAGTAAGTAATTGTTTTCTTTAAGAATGTTTTGTAGTAGTCAGGGTTACGGATTGCCCGTAATTTTACATTTTGTTTATTCCAGGCATGTGCTGCCATGGTTAGTACACTTCTCTCATGTATTTTCATGCCGCTTCTTTCCGTTAGGAGTATTGGGGCCGCCATGTGTCTAGTGTCCCTGCGGGGGGCTACTGTGTAATCCGGTTTTGTGGTGTAGTGGTGTGCTAGTATTTTCAGGTGTGTTTCTCTTCTGCTTGTTAATAGTGTTGCTTTGCATTTTTTGTGTAGTTCTATCGTGGGATATCTTTTGTGTACTTGGAGGCATATTTTAAGGTAGTACGCGCATTTGCATATCTGTTTAGACAATCAATTTCTTTGACCTCTACATCCGATTGTTTTTCTTCCAACTGGTCAGCACTAAATTCACTGAGTTCGCACATATTAATGCACTTTTCGAGTGTGAGATCGGCTGTTTGAAGCATCTTATTTCTCAACATCATGTTCTTGACACCAGCAACCAAATGATCGTGCAAAAGCGATTCTTCAATCGGTCCATATTCACAATCTTTCAGTCTGTCCCTGAGGGCCGTGATATATGTGGACATATTTTCGCTGGTTTGATTATGTGAGTTGAAATGGTAACGTATTATTATTAAGTTTGATTTACCGGTACAGTATGCTTGAAATGCCTCCGTTAACAGCCCAATCTTGTCCTGCTCGGCAAGCGTGATGGCCATGTTGGTGAAAACTTTCTGGGCTTCTTCACCCGTGACGTGAAGGAAGATACAGCATTGCACTCGTTCTGTTTTCGTAACGACTCCTGAAGCCGTGGCATATATATTATATGCTCTGATCCATGTTTTCCAGTTTGATTGTGCGTTGTTGCAGAGGATGAGCTGACCTGGCGGTCTGAGGCCCGGCAGTGTGTTTGCAGGCGGCATTGTCCTTATCTGTGTTATCTGACACCATGTGAAAGTATGACATCTGAACACTTTGACTTCTTTATACTGAATGCTTTATTCGCCGTCCAGGAACCTGAACCGCCAGCACCCTGTGCCTCTGATGTCATCTCATTTACATATTCCTTTGTTCTCTGCTCGTGCCTGGATGTCTTTTACGCATATATTACATGTATCATATAACTGCTCTCTTACACCGATGATTTCTCCCAATCCATACAACCACATTACATCCTGATGCTGAGCTCACCAGTCCTTGGTTCTATCCTAATAATGTTGAGCGCTAGAAGAGGTAGCAAGAACTGTAAATTTTCTAAGTGTCTGATGATAATAAAGCTGCATAGTCCGATGAAGTATTACATTTTCAAAACCAAAGCAATTATCTAGATTTGATTCTACATATCTAACTTAGATACTGATGCACTTATTGAACATTTGTTGCTGCATAGAAGAGAATACTAAGGCAATTTAATAGAACCTATTACTGCAGAAGCCTATAGTGTCAGAGTTGTGGCGTGCTTGCCAAAACTAATTTGACATGTTTGCACTACAAATATCTCAAAACTTAGCCATTTACAATAAACGTTACTTCAAATAAAGTAAAGTAGGTAATAGTGATCAATCTAATATATTTGTCTCAGAAAAATGACAGAAACTCAAAACCACCGGACCATGCAATTTTGAAGTATATTGAATTTTCAACAACAGTTTGAAAGCTAATCATGTAGCGGGCCATTAAAATATTATATAACGCTAACGTTATGTGGCGTGTATGGTTTTGCGTTTCAGAGCGTTACAAGGGGTGGGTCTAATTTTGACAAAAATAGTGTTGCGTAATATCTAAACGGCCCTAATCAATGCTTGTCATCCTAATATAGAGTTTGCATCATTTGAGTCTGTAAAGCATATATATTGACATCGGTTTAACTCTGGTTGATCCAGAACCCCCAAGGTGTTGAACTCTATATTGAACCTGGATGGGTGTGCTCGCAGGGATGTAGAGAGCGGGATGTAGCTCAGGCGATAGCGTGTCCACCTGTGAAGGTGTTGATCATCCGATCGATCCTGCTCAGTGGACACATTTGCAGTTTCGGCTATTTTCCGTTCTAGCCAGTGGTCCACAACTGGTTTATCAAAGGCTGTGGTATGTGCTGTCCTGTGTGTGAGAAAGTGGATATAAAAGACCCCTTGCTGCTTATCGGAAAGAGTAGCCTATGTGGCGGCAGGGGGTTTCCTCCGAAGAAATATGTCAGAATGACCATATGTTGAACATCCAATAGCCGATAATAAAAATCAATGTCCTCTAGAGGCATCATTAAAGAAAACAAACTTTCCTTTTGCAGGGACGTAGAGCTGCCCTTCTCATGGGTGGTGGTGAAGCCGGTGCTGGAGGCTCCGGGCCCGGCCTCGGACAGCCCGCCGCCCGGCACCCAGGAGCGGGTGGAGGACGATAAGGCAGCTTTCAGCATCCAGCCACACAGCGCCGCCCTGCCGCCTGGCTGCACCAGCCACTTCACCGTCACCTTCGCACCGCCCATGGTACGCTGTTACAGGGTCCATACGGGGCCTGAAAAGTATTGAACTTCATTTGCCCCATTTCAAGCCCTGAAAGGCCTTGCATTTAACCTATTTTGGGTAATTAGTCTTGAAAAGCCTTGAATTCCATTAAACTTTCCCCACTGATCTAAATTAGTCTGAAATCGCCATTCGTCATTGTTGTTTATTCCTGTAATCCGAAAACGAAAATAGGCTTGAATTCCTATAAAAAATTGCCTTTAAAAGCCTTGAATAGCCTTGAATTCCATATCTTCACATGTGTACTCACCCTGCTATTATTGAGTCAAGGCGGTTTGAGCAGCGTGGGGAGAGGGTAGTCTACATCGTAGATGTACAAGTAGAACCTGTTACCTTGTTTTCCCCTTGTTTCCCAACTATGTGTCGACTGGGCGTGTTTTCAGTATTTCTGTTGGGACATTCCGTGCCGTACTGTGCAGTAGTGACCGCCAAACTGTTTTTAACTGCAGACCGGAAGTTTCCACAGCGTTCTGCACCTGCTTCTGCACAACATCCCGCGTCCCAAACTGAAGATGATCGAGCGGTCAGCGTCCACCACGTCGGACGGCATCACGGAGCTCGTCCTGCCCGTCACTGGTAGGTGTCGCAGGCAGGCGGAACCCCCGCTACCCCGCCTACCCCGCCTACCCCTCTCCCCCGACGCAGATCTCACGGTGACCGCGCACTCCAACCAGACGTGCAGGCCTCCCGTGCGGAACGTAGAGAGTTTGGTTCCCGGTCGAGTCAAACCAATGACTTTACAAAATTGATACTTGTCGCTTCCTAGCCAGGCGCTCGGCATTAATAGGATAGGGCAAGGACTGGTTGGCTCGGTGTCAGGATAATGTGACTGAGTGGGATATCGGGTCATGGTGCTGGTGGCCTGGTCACCCAGTGGGGCAGCATTATTAAGTCCCCATGAGTGTGCACTGTCACAAGTCCAAGGATGTTGCCAGAACGTAAAACAAACCAACTTATGGTGGCTGTGTGCGCTATGACGAGAATCTAGCCTAGTCGCGCTTCTGCCAGAGCGTCATGCAGCAGGATTCTCCAACAAAATCGAACCAAACATTTACTCAATTTGCATCGTGTCTTGTACTCGGCATGACTTGGACATGGCACGGACTGGGTGGCACAAGGCGGGTTAATGTGACTGAGTGGGATATCGGGGCATGGTGCTGGTGGCAGAGTATCTCAGCAGAGCGGAACTGTAAATTGGCCATTAGCGCGCTGTCACAAGTTCGCTTTGATGTGATCTTATTTGTTGCAATGATGTAAAACCCCAATAAACCAAACCCCAAATACCACTGATATCTAGACAGTTCTGATCATCATCAACTCTACACCATTCTACAATCGTTGAAGACTATCACCTTTTTAACCTCAGGTTGAATTGACAAGGCTGGTAGTTATGTATCAATGTCATGTCATCGCGCTTCCCACTGAACCTGGAGTCAACCCGGGCATGTGTAGATGTAGTTTCTCCCGCAGCCCTGTTCCTGAGACTGGGCTGCTGAACGACCATTAGAAAAGGTGTCGGAAGGCTGGGTTATGGAAAGAACCACACGATTTTGTAATCTAAAGGCCAAATATGTAGTTCAATTGCTTATTTATCATACCCCACTATTTTTGAATGCATAATGTATTAAATCATATCAATTAATACAATTTAAAAGTCGAATCGAGAGCTTTCTGTGGCCCCCCCCCACCATCTTGGTTCTTTTCTTTTGCATTTTCTCTCAATTTCTCAACTTTAAGTTTAAGCCGATATCGTCGAACCTGCCTGTAGCTGACTGTCAGCGCGATACCTTCGCTCGCATGCGTGGAACGCCATCGCCTCACTGACAGTATCACATGTCCATACATGAACGTTGCGCCACGTTATTCTCGAAGCAGTTTGTCCGGGTTTAAAGTTGCATGGTCCGATGAAATATTATTTCGCCAAAAGTAAAACAACTACTTACATTTGATCCTGTATATCGAACCTAGATACTGGTGTATTAGCTAATGATTTGAGACAGCATACACAGAATAACCAGTGAATTTATAACCTCACCCCTTTGGACATTCACTTTGAAACACCCATTATGCAGGGAGGCCATTAACCAATTAGGCCAATCTTGTGACCTCATTAGCCTCCCCCCCCCCAATCAAGTAGTCCTACCATGCAGGACCAGAGAGGGGAAGGGGAAATGAGGTGGATGTTGCCCCTCTCCTCCATGTTGGATATTCAATGCTGTTTAGTCAATTCTATCAATATAATTAATCGATTTGAGGAATTGAAATCTTGACATTTTTACATTTGTCAATTAAAATTGCATCTGCCATCGGGACTATGTATGGTATAAGGGAGGATGAGACATATGGATGACATAACAGTAAATAATAACAGAGCAATAATATGTACATGAGAAATGCAAATTCATTAGATAGCAATGCGAAATGTTAAAGGGAATCAGCATACCTGTCAAGGAAAACAAATGAACTCGGAATAGTTTTAATTTGTGCCACAGGGTGGTGCATGCTTAGTACTGAACTTTTCCACAGGTCTCCGGTTTTAATGCTGTGATGGCAGCAGCCATTCTGGTTGTGCCTATGCGTTATCGTTTGGACGCGATCCATCGCAAATGCACTCGGTTCTGCGCTTAATGCTATGATGACAGCAGCCATGTTGTACGATCCAGCCGGACCTGAGCATTAATGGCTTGACGGGATCTGCCGCAAGTGCACAGATTTCCAGGTTTACTGCTATGATAGCATCAACTGTTCTGGTCATGCGTTACCGTTTGGACGGGATCCATCGCAAATGCGCCGAGTTCTTGGCTTAGTGCTATGACGGCAACAGCCGTTCCGCAGCCTATGTGCCGGCGGACGGCTCGAGATTGCAGAGCGTGCAGTTCGTCATAAGTGACTAGAAACTGATATGGTGCTACGACCGCAGGCCGTCCTCCGACGCATACGCTGTGGAACGGCGTATTTATGATGGATCCGGTCCAAACGATCACACATAGGCATGACCAGAATGGCTGCTGAAATCATAGCATTAAACCTAGAAACCTGCGCAATTGCGGCAGAACCCATCAAACCATTAATTCTCAGGCCCGGCTGAATCATAGAATGTGCAGTTTGTCATGGGTGAGTGTAGAAACTGATATGGTTCTACTAACCTGGGCCATCCTCCGGCGCATACACTGTAGAACGGCTGCTTCCATTAAGGCGTTAAGCCAAGAACCCGGCGCATTTGCGACGGATCCCGTCCAAACAATAACGCATAGGCACGGCCAGAACAGCTGCTGGCATCATAGCATTAAACCCGTAAACGTGTGTATTTGCGGCAGATCCAGTCAAACCATTAATGCTCAGGCCCGGCTGATGTGGCCAGCATGGAATGGCTGCTGCATTAGGTAAAATAAAATATTTGAACTTTCAAATGCACATATCTCACTCAAATTTTGGAATATTTTTAAAATTCAAAAAGAATATTGCTTCTGATTCATTGGAGCTTCAGTGAAATTATAATTTTAATGTTTGGACCCTTCTTATATATATACACATATACATATCTGTGTATATATATATATATATATATATATATATATATATATTAGTATTGGCTGATCAATATATATATATTTTTTGTTGGTCCACCAAAACATACATTGTATATATATGACATATATACTTGTGCATATATAAAATGTATTTACTGCATTCCCAGAATGTTCACAACCCAAACAGAAATACCTACCTACAGCCCTGTCAGGTTCCAGGATTAGTAGGTCATCTCACATCACGTGGTCATCGCGAGATGACCATCTGGGTCATAGCCACAGGACTTTTGGCAAACTTGTCAAAATTATTTCGGGTTCTTTCAGCTCAAATTGCTCCAAAACTAGCCATTTTTCATGAAAGTTACTCAGGACTAATAAATATTAGGATATAATGGTCAACCTGAGCTATTTATCTCAAATATAACTAACAAATTCAAACGCCATCGGACCATGCAACTTTAAGCAGGGTTGTCATTCACCGCTCCTGTGGGTAGGGGGAACTCTTGTATTTGGTGTTGACCTTAGCCCTTGCTGCTCCCTCTTTGAAGATGCTGGGGAGGTGGGCAGAAACATGTACGACTTTACTGCGCTTGAGGCGGAGTTGAAGGGCGAGTGCCACCCGTTCAGCGTCCTGCTGCAGCCCTACGCCGTCTACATCCCCGGCAAGATCGTCGTGCGCACATGCGTCAAGCACCACATCGTGGTAGGTTCCGGACCTGCCACTTCCGGTCTGCACATCTATGGAGCCTTGTATCCCCGGGTGGTCTCCTGCCCAAGTACTGATTTTTTTTATCGGTTTATTCAGCGAATAAAGGTATTTTTTCAGTGCCGAGGCACTGGTCTTCCCACCATATCATGTTACATTCATTCACATTATAATAGAGTCTAAAATCAACAAGTTTGATACCAAGACAAAAATAAAGAAGAGAATAGTGCTGTTACCCAACAGCGTTGAGAGATAACACGGTGTACATTTTATATTATCAGTGGCATGGTTATGGTAACTTTGTAATAAAATATGAAGCTATTCTGGTCAATATTAAACTATTCTGTTAGTAGAATTTTATGAGGTTCAACTATTACTTATCGACTACTGATTTAGTAGACTATACGCCTGTATCAGGATGTCTACAGCACCTTGTATCCCCATGCAAAGGCTAAGGCTCGAATCTGTGGCTGTGTAGGCAGGCTATGGTGAAATCAATACAGACAAAGAGAAAGGAAGAGTATAAAGTGTAAAGAAGAGAGAGTCAAACCCTCTGATTTATTATTTATATGGTTACATGGGTTCATTGTAGGGTATGACCCCACCCCTTTCCCCCAATGGGAAACAAACATTCTTGGCCCTACCAATAGGGATCCAGCATTCCTGGTCCCCGTGGATACCAGTGGTCTGCTCACCCCCCACAAGATGTATGGCCCCATGGCCATCACCAACCTTGACCTTTGAGTGTGGTGATCCCTATCCCAGCAGAGGAGGTAGGACCTGAGTGCAATCACACCCAGACCTGCCAGCACCACTATGTCTATTTATATCCCACTCAGGCACCACCACCCATACATATATATATACATACATGCGCCTGGTCACGTACACCGATCAATAATAGAACATTTGCATTCCCCGCTATGCCGAATATCGGAATATTTTGTACCCAGGTGGTCACCCATCCAAGTACTGACAAGGCTCAACTATTGCTTATCAACTACTGATTTGGTAGGCCATAAGTATAACTATAAGCCTGTATTAGGATGTCTATGGCACCTCGTATTCCCTGGTGGTCATCCATCCACGTATTGACAAGGCTCAACTATTACTTATCCACTACTGATTTAGTAGGTTATAAGCCTTATCTGGATGTCTATGACACCTTGTATTACCAAATGGTCACCAGTCCAAGTACTGTTAAGGCTCAACTATTGCTTATTCACTACTGACTTTGTCAGCTATAAGCCTGTATCAGGATGTCTACAGCACCTTGTATTCCCAAATGGTCACCAGTCCAAGGACTGACGAGTCTCAATGTTGCGTAACTTTATTGAAATTTTTGGAAAACTGCTTATGGCATATCTTGGTTCAATTTAGAGACATTTCTGGATTCAACGGCATGACAACAATATTTGATTGCAATAAATTAAAAATGCTGACTTGTATCAATACAAACTTTTAGTTTGCTTTGTTTACTTTTTACAAAGAGAGACAAACAAAATAAGGACTTGTTTGTTGTTTCAGATTGTGAACTACAGTGTGTCTGCGGTGATCTTCCAGTGGCACAAAATCTGCACTCCCCGCTACATCATCGAGGTGGAGCCCCCTATGGGAAAACTGGGTAACTACGTTTTATTGGTATTCTGGTCCTGGTACCGATAAGTACCACAGACTGGTGTCGTCTGTGATATACAGACGGGCACCTACCATTGTCTCAATGACCTTCACCTCTTCACTAAGCTCCCTATGGTTGAGATTTTTATGAACTGAATATTATGTTATAATATATATGACTCGTTTTTATTCAGATATGAGAACTATATTGCAAACATTTTAGCCTTTTTGAGGGCAGCTGGTTTGTACCACCTCATATAGCTTTTTCAACAAATTTCATTAGTGAATAATACTATCATTTAGAATTTTATTTAGCTTGACCAGAAACTATATGATTGTGAGTTTACAAAATTCATGAGTGTCATTGACACAAAATTGATTGTATTCTTTTACATGTAAAAGCGATGGTTTGAACAAAAACAAACATTTCTCACCGTGAATATGGCCTATGCTGCAGACACGGCGTAAAGCAACCACCAATCAATCAACTATATTGCACATAAACTGTACATTTTATTTTCATTTGGTGAAAGGATTTTAAGTGTTTAGATCATTTCTCAGTGTTGTAAGTGGTCCTATTATTTACACAATTTTTCTTTATTTTTAAAGGATAATTATAATACACGTGATATATTAAGTAAAAGGATATAGGCCGTCTATTCAGACTACGGGCCTGCGCGGTTGTAAAATAGTGCCTTTCGCTCATGTTATGCCTGCATCCCGCCTGGCAGGTCCTGACGAGGGGCAGGAACTTGAGCTGAGGGTGACGGCCTCAGAACCCGGCCTCATTAAGCGCACCATGCTGTGCCGTATCCAGCACCAGGAGCAGCCCCTCACCTTGCATGTCGAGGTCAATGTCAAGGTCAGCGCGCGCACTTAATATATGACTAGAAAACTAACTAAGACACCACCTACTTTAAAATGCATACACTGACCAGATATACCACAAACTCCTAATTAGCTGAGTATAATAACAATATTTTATTATCTTAAGATTGTTCTGGTAAATTAAATAGTGTAAATGACTGAAGTTAAGAATGGCCGATAGACCAGTGCCTCGGCGCTGAAAATTGTTTACCAAGGAAAAGGAAAAAAAGATGTTGCTAGGAAGTAAAACCCCCCAATGAACAAACCTCTTATTGATGCTCTCATGCATTTCTTATATTAGACAATTCTTATCTAATATAGGGGTTATAAGTCCGAGGGTCTCAAGAATGAGTATTCACCAAGCCATTTCCCAGTTCAACCATCCAGGGTAGGATAATAAGGACTGCCCAGTTACCCGCGGCACCTAGTTTACTCAGTCGGGTAGGTGAAGTTCTCAGTGACCTGCTTGAGTGGGAAATTGGTTATTTTTCTGATCTGCAGTAGCAGATTTTAGTTTCAATTGGCTGACTTGGGCGTGGGCAAGTAGGTGTGCCACTCGGGCAATTAGAACATTCACTGACTTGTCCGATTGGGCAATTGGGAAAAGTTACTGTCCTACCTTGAAATGTGCTCTAAAGGCGTCATTAAATAAAAACAAACTTGTTTTTGTCCTACCTTGAATATGCATCCCAGAGTCCAATAAGGACTCAATCCCATATTAGACATTCATTAAATGAGTCTATCCTTCTAACCTGTCATTGTCACCAGGTGAAGCTAAAATTTTAAACTATTTTAACATATAACGAGCTGTAGAAGAATTGATGCCAGCTTGTGATATTTCTGGATGCCCGGCCACGTTTTGGACACCAGATGATATCAACAGACTCTCCCATTCATATCACCTGTGATGCTATCATTCGAACCCAGATTACTAACACCTTAACCATACTAAGGAAGAAAGGAAGACAAGACAAGAATAGACAGTGAGGATGTTGTGCTTTATTGGCAGCAACTCCTGCTCACCTATCAGTGACCTATCACCCTCACCCCTCCTGTTCTGTTCACACAGCAACTCATGGATCTCTATAGTTAGTCTCCAAAATCCGTGCCTACAGCCCATGGAACCAAAGGCCCAGGGTTGTTACACACTCTCAATTAGAATAGTTGAATTTGGCTAGCATCAGACAGAGTGTCTGGGGTCCTGCTCAAGAACCGGTCTGTCGCATTCGAGAGGCAGGAGTAGAGTGCCAATGTCCAGTGTGACTGGAGCATCGGTCAGTTTTTCATTAATAATTAATCTTATGCTGCTAGTGTGAGCAAAGGCTTGGGGAGGAGAGAGCGACTGGCCGTCCCACAGCCCGCCAATCAAAACACCCCCCACAGCCTGGGAGGGTGGCACCACCCCGTCGGGGTGGTGGTGACTCATCCCAGCTGCAGGCAGTGCCTCATGCATATGTTGATTAGGCTGGTGTGCTGGGCCATTCGGTACCCTGGTGACAGATAGTTGCAAACAGTTACAAATATATATATATAGTAAAATGTCCTTTTTCTCCAATTGCATTCTTTATGAATACATAGAGGAACATTTCTTCAACCTTAACTTCTTCTGACATACCACATCTCTCCATTACTCTCGAGGCACCATGCATGCACATATATTTCACATTGCCCATATCATGTCATAATAGAGTGGAACATCCTAGCTCACTAGATTACATAATCCCTTAC
Organism: Branchipolynoe longqiensis; assembly: GCA_030323885.1. Lineage (NCBI taxonomy): Eukaryota > Metazoa > Annelida > Polychaeta > Phyllodocida > Polynoidae > Branchipolynoe > Branchipolynoe longqiensis. The sequence goes on along the minus strand of JASIRB010000655.1, from coordinate 151,049 downwards.
CTATTCTTTCGCCCAAGAATAATCATGCTCTCTGCCAATATATAATCCAAACCGAAAATCCGTATATTTTTACAAACTGGCCAGTTTTGCTATCAATTTGATCAGACTGGGCAGGTCTCAAGGGATTGCTGTGGATATCAGCGTAGAGAATGTGTCATCACCATTTAGGCATTTAATTAGCTAGGAACGAGATGTAGCTCAGGCAGTAGAGTGTCCACATGTGAAGCTGTTGGTCATCGGATCGATACTTCTGAGTGGATCCATTTGCAGTTTTGGTTATTTCCCATTCCAACCAGTGGTCCACAACTGTTTCATCAAAGGCTGTGGTATGTGCTGTCCTGTCTGTGGGAAAGTGCATATAAAAGACCCCTTGCTGCTTATCAGAAAGAGTAGCCTATCTGGCGGGAGTGGGTTTCCCCGAAAGAAATATGTCAGCATGACCATATGTTTGATGTCCAATAACCGATGATAAAAATCAATGCGCTCTAGAGGTGTCGTTGAATAAAACAAGCTTTAAGAAAAATTATCTACATTTTCCTAGAGAATGCCACATGCCATGAAGTGTAATAAGAAGCTTGCGTTACATGGCTGCAGGGCCCGGAGATACAGATTGAAAACTCACACCTCAACTTTGGCCTGGTGCGCAAGGACTCCAAGGCGGAGAGGACGATGCGCATCACAAACCTGTGTCACGTGACCGCCTCATGGAGCGTCAAGGAGTGTCTTGAGCACGTTGACCCCGACCAGGTGAGTGGCAGGAGTCTAGGTGGTTAAACACCAGCAATATGGTACTTTGTATTTAGTAAGCATTGAGTGTCAGGCGCCTAGGTGGTTAAACACCAGCAATGTGGTACTTAGGATTTAGTAAGCATTGAGTGTCAGGAGCTTAGGTGGTTAAACACCAGCAGCATGGTGCTTACGACTTAGTAAGCATCGACTGTCAAAGGCCTAGGTGGTTAAACACCAGCCCGGAGCACGCCGACCCCGACCAGGTGAGTGTTGGGGCCTAGGTGGTTAAACACCAGCGCCATCATTTGTACTTAGTAAGCATTGCGTATCAGTGGTGTAGGTAGTTAAGCAACATGGTTTGTACTTAGTAAGCATTGAGTACCAGGGACATAGGTGGTTAAACACCAGTAACTGTGTCTGTACTTAGTAAGCATTGAGTATCAGGGCCTAGGTGGTTAAACACCAGTAACTGTGTTTGTACTTAGTAACCATTGAGTATCAGGGCCTAGGTGGTTAAACACCAGTAACTGTGTTTGTACTTAGTAAGCATTGAGTATCAGGGCCTAGGTGGTTAAACACCAGTAACTGTGTTTGTACTTAGTAAGCATTGAGTATCAGGGCCTCGGTGGTTAAACACCAGTAACTGTGTTTGTACTTAGTAAGCATTGAGTATCGGAGGTGTATGTAGTTAAACACCAGTAACTGTGTTTGTACTTAGTAAGCATTGAGTGATACAGGCATAGGTAGTTAAACAAAGGCAACATGGTTTGTACTTAGTAAGCATTGAGTATCGGAGGCGTAGGTCGTTAAACACCAGTAATAGGGTTTGTACTTAGTAAACATTGAGTGATACAGGCATAGGTAGTTAAACAAAGGCAACGTGGTTTGTACTTAGTAAACATTGAGTATCGGAGGCGTAGGTGTTATACACCAGTAACTGTGTTTGTACTTAGCATTGGCTGTCAGGGGTGTAGGTAGTTAAACACCAGTAACTGTGTTTGCACTTAGTAAGCATTGAGTATCAGGGCCTAGGTGGTTAAACACCAGTAACTGTGTTTGTACTTAGTAAGCATTGAGTATCGGAGGCGTAGGTCGTTAAACATCAGTAATTGGGTTTGTTCTTAGTAAGCATTGAGTATCGGAGGCCTAGGTCGTTAAACACCAGTAATTGGGTTTGTACTTAGTAAGCATTGAGTATCGGAGGCATAGGTAGTTAAACACCAGTAATTGGGTTTGTACTTAGTAAGCATTGAGTATCGGAGGCGTAGGTCGTTAAACACCAGTAATTGGGTTTGTACTTAGTAAGCATTGAATATCGGAGGTGCAGGTCGTTAAACACCAGTAATTGGGTTTGTACTTAGTAAGCATTGATTATCGGAGGCGCAGGTCATTAAACACCAGTAATTGGGTTTGTACTTAGTAAGCATTGAGTATCGGAGGCGCAGGTCGTTAAACACCAGTAATTGGGTTTGTACTTAGTAAGCATTGAGTATCGGAGGCGCAGGTCGTTAAACACCAGTAATTGGGTTTGTACTTAGTAAGCATTGAGTATCGGAGGCGCAGGTCGTTAAACACTAGTAATTGGGTTTGTACTTAGTAAGCATTGATTATCGGAGGCGCAGGTCATGACACACCAGTAATTGGGTTTGTACTTAGTAAGCATTGAGTATCGAAGGCACAGGTCATGAAACACCAGTAATTGGGTTTGTACTTAGTAAGCATTGAGTATCGGAGATGTAGGTAGTTAAACACCAGTAATTGGGTTTGTACTTAGTAAGCATTGAGTATCGGAGGCACAGGTCGTTAAACACCAGTAATTGGGTTGTACTTAGTAAGCATTGAGTATCAGAGCCGCAGGTCGTTAAACAACAAGTCTGACATTAAAGCTGCATAGTCTGATAAAAGTATCAAATCCTTGAAAGTAAAGCACTATCCAGATTTTAACCTACAAGGCCAACTTAGATTCATTCTGGTGCACTTATTGAGTATTTGTTGCTACTGTGTCAATTTAATAGAACCTGTTTCTGTTGGAGTCTACAGGTTCTGAGTTTTGACAAACATACCCAAATTAATTTAGCTTTTTTGCGCTTCAAATATCTCTGAATTTAGTTATTTCAAATCAAAGTTAGTTCAAACTGAAGTAGGGTAAAGTATAATGATCAACCTACTGTATTTATTGTTTTAATGGCAAAAACTCAAAACTATCGAACTACACCACTGTAAGTTTGACCTCTGCTAAGGACCGGACACGGTGGCCGAATCTGTACAGCGCAGGCCTCCCGTTCGGGAGATCAGGAGTTTGATTCCCGGTCGAGTCAAACCAATGACTTACAAAATTTATTCTTGTCGCTTCCGAGCCAGGCGCTCAGCATTAATAGGATAGGGCAAGGACTGTTTAGCTTGGTGTCAGGATAATGTAGGGATATCGGGTCTTGGTGCTGGTGGCCTGCTTTCCAAGTGGGGTAGCACTATAAAGTTGTCATGAATATGCACTGTCACAAGTCGGTACCTGTCCTGATATGACCTTAGATGTTGCCAGGACGTAAAATTCCAACAACCTACCCCTGCCAGGTGTCCCAGTTCCTGTTCACGCCACCAGGCGGCGAGCTGCGACCCCTCGAGACGCTGGACGTGAAGGTGACCTTCCTGCCCAGTCGCTGCCAGTCGCTGCGCAGCGTCCTGGAGGTCCTCGTGCAGGGTGGCGACAAGAGGTACGTCGTGTGTCAGGGGTTCGATCCCCGTATGTGCTGTCCTGTCTGGGGGAAAGGGTATATAAAAGACCCCTTGCTGCTTATCGGAAAGAGTAGCTAGCTTAAGTGGCGGCAGCAGGTTTCCTCAAAAGAAATATCTCAGAATGACCATATGTTTGATGTCCAATAGCCGATGATAAAAATCAATGTGCTCTAAAGGCGTCATTAATTAAAACAAGCTTTTGTGGTTCGATTCTCTGCCTAGTCTAACCACTAAATCACACAAGCTTTGTATTGTTTGTCACCTCCCTTGATATGGAGTGTTATTACTAGGATAGGGTAAGGACTGGCTCACTTGTCACGATAATGTGTTTGGGGTATTGTACCATGATACTTTTGGCCTGTTATCTCAATGGGGCAGCACTATAAAGTCTCCAGGAATGTTTACTGTTGCAAGTATTCAGCCACCATGATATGACCTCAGATATTTCTAGAAGGAAAAACCCAATAAGTCCAAATATGGGATGACCGAAAATCTCTTTGGAAGGATTCATCCATGTTAACATGACACAAACCTTTGTATTTAGTGGGGGGTTTTCTATTTAAGAAATAGTTGTTATTTAACTTACTATTGGCGGATTTGATCAGAAGCTGTTATTACCAGCAATAGTTGACAATATAATAGTGAATTTTGTGGAACATCTAAGCTGCACTGGGGTATTAAATACAATAGCCTTTCTGTTTCCACCTTTTGACCTACTGTATATTATGTATAATGAATTATGTGATGTATAACACATTACGTAAGTATAAAGAGGCGCAAGGCAATTAATTGTTATATATTATTATACTGATTATTCTATGTTCTGCTTCCTCCGCATCATGCTATGACGGTTATTTGCAATTCTATTATTGATGGCTCTTTATGGAGCCTTGCCAGGGGTCCCTGATGTCGACTATCTTTATGGAGCCTTGCCAGGTCCCTGATATTGACTCTTTTTATGGTGTATTGCCAGGTCCCTGATATTGACTCTTTTTATGGTGTATTGCCAGGTCCATGATATCGACTATCTTTATGAAGCCTTGCCAGGTCATTGAAATTGACTATCTTTATGGTGCATTGCCATGTCCCTGATATTGACTATCTTTATGAAGCATTACCAGTGGTCTGATATTGACTACCTTTTTAACCATCGGGCTATTCCACCCCTGCTTAAGGCGACCCTACGTGTTAATATAAATAATTGTTTCCATGTGAATGACTTGTGCCTCCTGCCGCCGGTTGTCTGTCATCCTGCCAGCCTGACCCTTGACTAGCATTGCCCGAGGTGGAGAGTTCGACTCCTGACAGACCATGGGCAGAAGGCCCTTAATTAAATAAGATTATAGAGCAATCCAAATAGCAATCTGAAGTTGACCATAGCGGTTAATAATATAAGTCTGGAGGACAGTAAAGAATGCAAGGAACGTTCATGTCACTTCTTAGGAGCTCACTGTTTTATTCTTACCTCTTACTAACAGAATGAATTGATCAATAAAACCTATGTTCTTAGTTAAATATAGTTCAACAGTGGAATGTATGTTATAAGCCAAATCCCCTCCCATATAATTAAGTTAAATAAGTTTGGAATTTCGACAATAAAATCCTAAATATCGGCTAAAACATCGGAGCGTGCAAAAACACGTCCGATGGGTCTGGGTCCGAACGCCCGACCTCCTATCGTTGCTAGGATAGTCACAATCGACGTATCCAAGCAATGCTTTACAGCAGGGAACCCTGCCTCGCAAAAATGAGCGCCCACGCAAAATGGGGTCGAGTAGTCTCGCCCACTTCACAGCCTCCCCAGACGAACAACAGGAACTGATGTTCGTCTAAGAAAGGAAAAGTGGGAGAGACTACCAGGGTTCGCGGCTGTAGCAACAAATAATAAGCGTAATCGCGACCCCACTTGATCCACGACTATATGGCGTGGAATGCGAGGCACCGCATACTTCCTTCTCGTTGTGTAATTTTTTCGATTTGAGACAAGCCAGCTCTCTGGTCAACAATTTCAGTATTTCACAAGTAATATGTTTGTACTTAAATTCCTTCAAAAACAGTTTTGAATCATTACTTGATAAAATTGAAACTACCAGAATCGACCTTCAATTCTGGTACCGCCGCCCAACTAAAAATACTGACCCTGTCGTAGCTGAATACCCTGCCAGTCAGTCTGGCAATGAAAGAAACTCCACTAGTCACTCGTCATCTGTACCATTGCACACCATCCAATATCACAACCCTTTATAACACACTCCACCATTTTGACACTTGCCCACTTCACCTTTATGGTGACTTGCCAGGTCCATGATAGCGACTATCTTTATGGAGCCTTGCCAAGTCCTGATATTGATTATCTTTATGAAGCCTTGCCAGGTCCCTGATATTAACTATCTTTATGGAACCTTGTCAGGACCCTGATATTGACTATCTTTATGGCGCCTCTGTGTGGAATTAGGATTGTACAACTTGGTTCCATTGTAGTTCAGTCATTACGCATCAGTAAGTATGTTTATTGAATGCCTCATTGGTTTCGGTAGCCCATTTTCTGGTGTATTCTATTGCAATGCTCAGTAACCTGCCTAGCTCGCTAAGCCTGACATCGGACCGGCCCAGTCCTTATCAACTTGGGCATTTTGCTCTGGCTGGTTCTATGCTAAATTAATTTAATTTTAAGTTTTTATTGATCAAAATGACACTTGGCTCTGGAATTGGGTTGACCTCGGCCTCGCCTCGGTCAATCCATATCTGAGGGGTGTTCTCAGGCCATATCGGGCAATGACTGCTTATAAACAAATGTATGCAAGTTGGGGTTTGCAACTTACTGTATGCAACTTGCTGTATGCAACTTGCTGTATTCAACTTGCTGTATTCAACTTGCTGTATGCAACTTAGTGTACACAAATTGTTGTATGCAACTTACTGTATGCAACTTGTACAAAACTTGCTGTATGCAACTTGATGTGTGCAAGTTGATGTGTGCAAGTTGATGTGTGCAAGTTGCTTGATGCAACTGTGTGCAAGTTACTGTATGCAACTTGTTGTATACAACTTGCTGTATACAATATGCACTTACCAATGTTTAGTGCCGCACTATCATGATTTATGCACAGCCAGTTGTTGCCAATTAGCGTAATAAAAAAAGATATACCTTTTCCACGGAGCATGCGCATTGATCTGCTATCATATCAACATTAGTTCTTGCTACGGCCACCAAAAGGCAGGTTGGTGGTGGAAAACCTCTATAAAGTATAAGACCTTTTCCATGGTGCATTCTGCACAGTGAGCTACTACCCACCAACATTAGTATTTACCATTGCCACCAAAAGGCAGGTTGGTGGTGGAAAACCTCTATAAAGTATAAGACCTTTTCCATAGTGCATCCTGCACAGTGAGCTACTACCCCCAACATTAGTATGCCACCAGAAGGCAGGATGGTGGTGTAAATCCTCTATTGATTTACATTGCTCTGTGCGTTGTAGTCTACTTCTTCATACACCACTGACACAGAACATATAGGGGAAAAGGTCGCCATTGTTAAAGAATTAAGAAGATTAATCGTTTCAAACTGAGCCTTTGAACACTGACCCTCCTGCTTCTTGCAAACTAAATAAATATACACGACAATTGTCCAATTATTCAATATAATCCTCATCTATTGGTACTTCATGTTTTACATCGTTTAGCTTTTCATTGTTGGTAATCTTGACTGTTCGCATATTCTACCTAATATGTGTGCATAGTTTGAACTTGAGATCTTCTTAGTGGTTTTGTTATTCTTGCGATGCGTTTATTAAAGAAATCTTAATTTCTAATTCCAATTTATGCTATGTCGTCTAAAAAAACATCACTATGCTCTTTTGTTAGTAGATTCGTGCAGTGAAAATGAATAAGTAATTTCTTATCACCCTATTCACACCTGTTCTGTTATATCAGACATCCATCTACCAAAGATACCTGTGTCTTGTGACGTCAATTTTACCGTCTCTTATTACGTGTTAGTTTCTAGGAAAACCAAAGTGACAGAATAAATTCTACTCACTTTTTACTATGAATATTAACTGCGGTGCCACTAGCGTAAGCTCACCATTGATCAATCATCAATCAATCACCAATTAGCAAATCAATGCTCAGTATAGCAGAGATCATTCTGGTCTGGATATTTTAAAATTGAAACAATATTTTCGAGGGGGAGGGGATGCATTTTCACTCAGAGTTGGGGACACATTACCTTTGTGCTAACCTGTCCCGTTCTCCATGTTGACAAAGTGAAACAACATCAGCTGCAAACACTATTGCATGGCAGTAGTAGGTGGCGCTGTGAACAATCTGGAATAGAATAAAGTCTAACTGTTTGCCTTAAACATGGCATTTGCTGCCTATACGGCGTTAAGGCATCATCAAGCAATTCAATCAATCAATCAATCTATTAACACTCAGTAAGGAAAATGTGGAAAGAAAATATGGATGGGCAATAACAATAAGATTTGTATCACATCTATGTATACACAACTGCCTACAATTCAGTCAGAATTACACACAGCGTTTTTTTAGCACCATTGCTAAGTCCATTGCCAAGTCCTTTTAACCGACACCTTGTAAAATAACCATCAATCAATCACCACTGCTAACCCCGTCCTGATATGACCACAGATGTTGCTAGGAAGTCAATCCCCCAACAAACAAACTGGCTAAGCCCCTTTGTCCTTAGCTGCCAAAGATGGCGGTACAAATTAAGACGCGCGGTACAGACTCTCACTCAGCTGGTGCCCGTGTTGCGGTTTCCGAGGCACACCAGTTTGCGAGAGACACATCCATTCAAATGCATTGTCAACGGCCGTGAGCAAATCTTCATACAGAAAACGTCAAATATCTCTCAAATTACACCACCTAGAAACAAATCGCTTGGTACACATATAAAAAACATCTTTCCCATAAAGATTATATTAAATTTATACGGTTAGGGTTCTTGATTTCTATTAATTTTGAATAAAGCTAATGTTTTGCACTGGGCATACCATCAAACTCAAGGCATTGTCAATGGCCGTGAGCAATCTTCATACAGAAAAAGTTAAATATCTCTAAAACGACACCACCTAGAAACAAATCGCTTGGTACACTTATAGAAAACATGTTTACCAAAAACATTATATTAAATTTATAAGGTTAGTGACGATGCTGTTCGATTTTGACGCATGCGCAGAAGCGATGTGTCCCTGGCAAACTGGTGTGCCTCGGAAACTGCAACACCGGATGTAGCTCGGCCTTCATTAGGTCACGTGACGACTCGGTGTCTTTTCAGCGCGCTGCTGGTATTCGGGGAGGTGCAGGTGCCACAGGCCTGTCTGCTCAAGTGTCAGCTGAAGCTGGAGAATGTCTACATGGACGTCATGTCTACGCACTGCGTCGAGCTCCTCAACCAGACCCTTCTGCACACGTCCTTTGAGTGGATGCAGGTTAGTTCCTGCTCTCACCACTCACTCGAACACTTAGTCAGTGCAGTAATGGCCCTGTCACACTACGACGTAACTGGCCAGCGAGTGGGGAATGTAGAAATCACTTATTTACGTCGAGATACTTCAAAATTCTCAGCATTTCAGGGCCAAGTTGGGCGTCAGTGCAACATAGTGGACGTCCGCGAAATGTCGATCCAATGTAGTGGTAATGCATGAGAACATTAAAAAAATGCTCACAGAACGCTTGCAGAACGCTGGTGAATGTTATATACGTTATTCGATCGCCAGAAGAACGCATTTACGGTGGAGAAACGGCAAACATACGTTAGACGTACGTTATGCGTACTTTTTCACTACGTTGTCAATACACGGACTGAACATTTCTGCGGGCTTTAATTACACCTGACGTAGTTCAACATATGTATAATGTATGTGTAACGTTTGTCTAGCGTAATCATGGCGTACCTGAACGTAATGACCAAAATTCACCTACATCAGCTCACATTAGCTCGTTACGTCATAGTGTGACAGGCCTATTAAGCATCAGAACCTTGAGATTCAACACAAATTCGGTCAAGTGGATTAAGGCCCGGTAGCCAGGTTGAATCGTGAGCCGTCACGTCTGCTAGTTGTTTAATGTGCAATCTGATTGGCATTAGTTAAAGCTGCATAGTCCGGTGAAAGTATCACAATCTGATTGGCATTAGTTAAAGCTGCATAGTCCGGTGAAAGTATCACAATCTGATTGGCATTAGTTAAAGCTGCATAGTCCGGTGAAAGTATCACAATCTGATTGGCATTAGTTAAAGCTGCATAGTCCGGTGAAAGTATCACAATCTAATTGGCATTAGTTAAAGCTGCATAGTCCGGTGAAAGTATCACAATCTGATTGGCATTAGTTAAAGCTGCATAGTCCGGTGAAAGTATCACGTTTTAAAACCAAAACCCTGACTTAGATTTGATTCTACACATCTAACTTAATTACTGGTGCACTTATTAAGCATTTGTTGCCATATATAAGGGAATAGCAAGTCAATTTACTAGAACATGTTACTGCAGAAGCCTATGGTGTCAAAGTGTTTCCATGCTTGCCAAAGTTAATTTGGCATGTTTGAAGTTAAAATATTTCAAAAGTTAGCCATTTAAAATAAAAGTTACTTCAAACGAGTAAGATAGATTTATAACGTTTAACCTAATATATTTATCCCAGAAAATGACAAAAACTCAGAACCCATCGTGGCCTCGTCTAGTCTGGCATCAGTATGTGATAGGTGTGCGCTGTAACCCTAGTGGCCTCGTCTAGTCTGGTATCAGTCTGTGATAGGTGTGCGCTGTAACCCTAGTGGCCTCGTCTAGTCTGGTATCAGTCTGTGATAGATGTGCGCTGTAATCCTAGTGGCCTCGTCTAGTCTGGTATCAGTCTGTGATAGATGTGCGCTGTAACCCTAGTGACCTCGTCTAGTCTGGTATCAGTCTGTGATAGGTGTGCGCTGTAACCCTAGTGGCCTCGTCTAGTCTGGTATCAGTCTGTGATAGATGTGCGCTGTAACCCTAGTGGCCTCGTCTAGTCTGGTATCAGTCTGTGATAGATGTGCGCTGTAACCCTAGTGACCTCGTCTAGTCTGGTATCAGTCTGTGATAGGTGTGCGCTGTAACCCTAGTGGCCTCGTCTAGTCTGGTATCAGTCTGTGATAGGCGTGTGCTGTAACCCTAGCGGTGAGATATGTGGCCTCATCTAGTCTGGTATCAGGCTGTGATAGGTGTGCGCTGTAACCCTAGTGGCCTCGTCTAGTCTGGTATCAGTCTGTGATAGGTGTGCGCTGTAACCCTAGTGGCCTCGTCTAGTCTGGTATCAGTCTGTGATAGGTGTGTGCTGTAACCCTAGTGGCCTCGTCTAGTCTGGTATCAGTCTGTGATAGGTGTGCGCTGTAACCCTAGTGGCCTCGTCTAGTCTGACATCAGTATGTGATAGGTGTGTGCTGTAAACCTAGTGGCCTCGTCTAGTCTGGTATCAGTCTGTGATAGGTGTGCGCTGTAACCCTAGTGGCCTCGTCTAGTCTGGTATCAGTCTGTGATAGGTGTGCGCTGTAACCCTAGTGGCCTCGTCTAGTCTGGTATCAGTCTGTGATAGGTGTGTGCTGTAACCCTAGTGGCCTCGTCTAGTCTGGTATCAGTCTGTGATAGGTGTGCGCTGTAAACCTAGTCGCCTCGTCTAGTCTGGTATCAGTCTGTGATAGGTGTGCGCTGTAAACCTAGTGGCCTCGTCTAGTCTGGCATCAGTCTGTGATAGGTGTGCGCTGTAACCGTAGTGGCCTCATCTAGTCTGGTATCAGTCTGTGATAGGTGTGTGCTGTAACCCTAGTGGCCTCATCTAGTCTGGTATCAGTATGTGATATGTGTGCGCTGTAAACCTAGTGGCCTCGTCTAGTCTGGTATCAGGCTGTGATAGGTGTGCGCTGTAACCCTAGTGGCCTCGTCTAGTCTGGCATCAGTATGTGATAGGTGTGCGCTGTAACCCTAGTGGCCTCGTCTAGTCTGGTATCAGTCTGTGATAGGTGTGCGCTGTAAACCTAGTGGCCTCGTCTAGTCTGGTATCAGTCTGTGATAGGTGTGCGCTGTAACCCTAGTCGCCTCGTCTAGTCTGGTATCAGTCTGTGATAGGTGTGCGCTGTAACCCTAGTGGCCTCGTCTAGTCTGGTATCAGTCTGTGATAGGTGTGCGCTGTAACCCTAGTCGCCTCGTCTAGTCTGGTATCAGTCTGTGATAGGTGTGCGCTGTAAACCTAGTGGCCTCATCTAGTCTGGTATCAGTCTGTGATAGGTGTGCGCTGTAACCCTAGTGGCCTCATCTAGTCTGGTATCAGTCTGTGATAGGTGTGCGCTGTAAACCTAGTGGCCTCGTCTAGTCTGGTATCAGTCTGTGATAGGTGTGCGCTGTAACCCTAGTGGCCTCGTCTAGTCTGGTATCAGTCTGTGATAGGTGTGCGCTGTAACCCTAGTCGCCTCGTCTAGTTTGGTATCAGTCTGTGATAGGTGTGCGCTGTAACCCTAGTCGCCTCGTCTAGTCTGGTATCAGTCTGTGATAGGTGTGCGCTGTAAACCTAGTGGCCTCGTCTAGTCTGGTATCAGTCTGTGATAGGTGTGCGCTGTAACCCTAGTCGCCTCGTCTAGTCTGGTATCAGTCTGTGATAGGTGTGCGCTGTAACCCTAGTCGCCTCGTCTAGTCTGGTATCAGTCTGTGATAGGTGTGCGCTGTAACCCTAGTCGCCTCGTCTAGTCTGGTATCAGTCTGTGATAGGTGTGCGCTGTAACCCTAGTGACCTCATCTAGTCTGGTATCAGTCTGTGATAGGTGTGCGCTGTAACCCTAGTGGCCTCGTCTAGTCTAATATCAGTCTGTGATAGGTGTGCGCTGTAACCCTAGTCGCCTCGTCTAGTCTGGTATCAGTCTGTGATAGGTGTGCGCTGTAAACCTAGTGGCCTCGTCTAGTCTGGTATCAGTCTGTGATAGGTGTGCGCTGTAAACCTAGTGGCCTCGTCTAGTCTGGTATCAGTCTGTGATAGGTGTGCGCTGTAACCCTAGTGGCCTCGTCTAGTCTGGTATCAGTCTGTGATAGGTGTGCGCTGTAACCCTAGTGGCCTCGTCTAGTCTGGTATCAGTCTGTGATAGGTGTGCGCTGTAACCCTAGTGGCCTCATCTAGTCTGGTATCAGTCTGTGATAGGTGTGTGCTGTAACCCTAGTGGCCTCATCTAGTCTGGTATCAGTCTGTGATAGGTGTGCGCTGTAAACCTAGTGGCCTCATCTAGTCTGGTATCAGTCTGTGATAGGTGTGCGCTGTAACCCTAGTGGCCTCATCTAGTCTGGTATTAGTCTGTGATAGGTGTGCGCTGTAACCCTAGTGGCCTCGTCTAGTCTGGTATCAGTCTGTGATAGGTGTGCGCTGTAACCCTAGTGGCCTCGTCTAGTCTGGTATCAGTCTGTGATAGGTGTGCGCTGTAACCCTAGTCGCCTCGTCTAGTCTGGTATCAGTCTGTGATAGGTGTGCGCTGTAACCCTAGTGGCCTCATCTAGTCTGGTATCAGTCTGTGATAGGTGTGTGTGGTAAACCTAGTGGCCTCATCTAGTCTGGTATCAGTCTGTGATAGGTGTGTGTGGTAAACCTAGTGGCCTCGTCTAGTCTGGTATCAGTCTGTGATAGGTGTGCGCTGTAACCCTAGTGGCCTCGTCTAGTCTGGTATCAGTATGTGATAGGTGTGCGCTGTAACCCTAGTCGCCTCGTCTAGTCTGGTATCAGTCTGTGATAGGTGTGCGCTGTAACCATAGTGGCCTCGTCTAGTCTGGTATCAGTCTGTGATAGGTGTGCGCTGTAACCCTAGTGGCCTCATCTAGTCTGGTATCAGTCTGTGATAGGTGTGTGTGGTAAACCTAGTCGCCTCATCTAGTCTGGTATCAGTCTGTGATAGGTGTGCGCTGTAAACCTAGTGGCCTCATCTAGTCTGGTATCAGTCTGTGATAGGTGTGCGCTGTAACCCTAGTCGCCTCGTCTAGTCTGGTATCAGTCTGTGATAGGTGTGCGCTGTAACCCTAGTCGCCTCATCTAGTCTGGTATCAGTCTGTGATAGGTGTGTGCTGTAACCCTAGTGGCCTCGTCTAGTCTGGTATCAGTCTGTGATAGGTGTGCGCTGTAACCCTAGTGGCCTCGTCTAGTCTGGTATCAGTCTGTGATAGGTGTGCGCTGTAACCCTAGTGGCCTCATCTAGTCTGGTATCAGTCTGTGATAGGTGTGCGCTGTAACCCTAGTGGCCTCGTCTAGTCTGGTATCAGTCTGTGATAGGTGTGCGCTGTAACCCTAGTGGCCTCATCTAGTCTGGTATCAGTCTGTGATAGGTGTGTGCTGTAACCCTAGTGGCCTCGTCTAGTCTGGTATCAGTCTGTGATAGGTGTGCGCTGTAACCCTAGCGGTGAGATGTGTGGCCTCATCTAGTCTGGTATCAGCCCGTGGTGTGTGGTTGACCTGTTAACCGTAGCGGTGAAATGTTAACTGTGTGTCTGACTTGACAGCCAGAGGGTGCGGACACGGGGATGTGCAGTCTGTCTATAGATCCAGCCACTAAGGAGCTCGGGTCCCGCGAGCAGGTCACGTGCAAGGTCAACTTCACCGCCCACCGCCCGGTGAGTGCTCCTCGACACTTACTTACCCACTACTGATTGAATAAGTTATAAGCCTGTATCAGGATGTCCACCACACCTTGTGTTCCCAGGTGGTCACCCATCAAGAAACTAACGCGGTTTAACTATTACTTATCCACTACTGATTGAGTAGACAATAAGCCTGTATCAGGATGTCTACCACACCTTGTGTTCCCAGGTGCTCACCCATCAAGAAACGAACGCGGTTTAGCTATTACTTATCCACTACTGATTTAGTAGACTATAAGCCTGTATCAGGAAGTCCACCACACCTTGTGTTCCCAGGTGGTCACCCATCAAGAAACTAACGCGGTTTAACTATTACTTATCCACTACTGATTTAGTACACAATAAGCCTGTATCAGGATGTCTACCACACCTTGTGTTCCCAGGTGGTCACCCATCAAGAAACTAACGCGGTTTAACTGTTACTTATCCACTACTGATTGAGTACACAATAAGCCTGTATCAGGATGTCCACCACACCTTGTGTTCCCAGGTGGTCACCCATCAAGAAACTAACGCGGTTTAACTATTACTTATCCACTACTGATTTAGTAGACTATAAGCCTGTATCAGGATGTCTACCACACCTTGTGTTCCCAGGTGGTCACCCATCAAGAAACTAACGCGGTTTAACTATTACTTATCCACTACTGATTTAGTACACAATAAGCCTGTATCAGGAAGTCCACCACACCTTGTGTTCCCAGGTGGTCACCCATCAAGAAACTAACGCGGTTTAACTATTACTTATCCACTACTGATTTAGTACACAATAAGCCTGTATCAGGATGTCTACCACACCTTGTGTTCCCAGGTGGTCACCCATCAAGAAACTAACGCGGTTTAACTATTACTTATCCACTACTGATTTAGTACACAATAAGCCTGTATCAGGATGTCTACCACACCTTGTGTTCCCAGGTGGTCACCCATCAAGAAACTAACGCGGTTTAACTATTACTTATCCACTACTGATTTAGTACACAATAAGCCTGTATCAGGAAGTCCACCACACCTTGTGTTCCCAGGTGGTCACCCATCAAGAAACTAACGCGGTTTAACTATTACTTATCCACTACTGATTTAGTACACAATAAGCCTGTATCAGGATGTCCACCACACCTTGTGTTCCCAGGCGGTCACCCATCAAGAAACTAAGGCGGTTTAACTATTACTTATCCACTACTGATTTAGTACACAATAAGCCTGTATCAGGATGTCCACCACACCTTGTGTTCCCAGGTGGTCACCCATCAAGAAACTAACGCGGTTTAACTATTACTTATCCACTACTGATTGAGTAGACAATAAGCCTGTATGAGGAAGTCCACCACACCTTGTGTTCCCAGGTGGTCACCCATCAAGAAACTAACGCGGTTTAACTATTACTTATCCACTACTGATTTAGTACACAATAAGCCTGTATCAGGAAGTCCACCACACCTTGTGTTCCCAGGCGGTCACCCATCAAGAAACTAACGCGGTTTAACTAATACTTATCCACTACTGATTTAGTACACAATAAGCCTGTATCAGGATGTCCACCACACCTTGTGTTCCCAGGTGGTCACCCATCAAGAAACTAACGCGGTTTAACTATTACTTATCCACTACTGATTGAGTAGACAATAAGCCTGTATCAGGATGTCCACCATACCTTGTGTTCCCAGGCGGTCACCCATCAAGAAACTAACGCAGTTTAACTATTACTTATCCACTATAGTAGACTATAAGCCTATATCAGGATTTCTGCAGCACTTTGTGTTTCCAGGTGGTCACCCGTCCAACTAATAATGAGGTTCAACTCTTTCTTATCCACATACTCATTATGACCTGTTTCTTGTCTCATTCTGGTATTTAATAATGCACACCTGACAGTAAATCACTCATGCATGACCTGTTTCTGTCTCGTTCTGATATCTAATAATGCTCACCTGACAGTAAGTCACTCATCCATGACCTGTTTCTGGTCTCATTCTGGTATTTAATAATGCCCACCTGACAGTAAATCACTCATTATGACCTCAGGGATGAAAGATCTCTGTGGTTTCGCGGTTTTCCGGGATTGTTTATATTCACTGATGAATGTTAAACAAAATTTTTAAAAATGGGATGTATATGACACCAGTTGGGTGGTTCGAATCCCGTTCTTATATGACCTTAGATGTAGCTAGAACATCGAATCAAAACAAGAAAGTATTAGGTATAGCTGATAATACAATCACAACAAGGCTAGTTGAAACCTGATTTCCGGTATTTTTCCGCGATTCCCTGACAATGCTAAACATATGGGAGAATATCTGCATTTCCGCTTTTTTTCCTGGAGAATAATTTCATCCCTGTGACCTGTTTCTGGTCTCATTCTGGTATTTAATAATGCTCACCTGACAGTAAGTCACTCATCCATGACCTGTTTCTAGTCTCGTTCTGATATCTAATAATGCTCACCTGACAGTAAATCACTCACCGATGAGCTGTTTCTGGTCTCGTTCTGCCCACCTAACAGTGACAGTAAATCACTCATCCATGACCTTTTCTGGTCTCGTTCTGATATCTAATAATGCTTACCTGACAGTAAATCACTCACCGATGAGCTGTTTCTGGTCTCGTTCTGCCCACCTAACAGTGACAGTAAATCACTCATCCATGACCTTTTCTGGTCTCGTTCTGATATCTAATAATGCTCACCTGACAGTAAATCACTCACCGATGAGCTGTTTCTGGTCTCGTTCTGATATCTAATAATGCTCACCTGACAGTAAATCACTCACCGATGAGCTGTTTCTGGTCTCGTTCTGCCCACCTAACAGTGACAGTAAATCACTCATCCAGGACCTTTTCTGGTCTCGTTCTGATATCTAATAATGCTCACCTGACACTTAATCACTCATCCATGACCTGTTTCTGGTCTCATTCTGGTATCTAATAATGCCCACCTGACAGTGACAGTAAATCACTTATGCACAGGAAAGTAAGGGTTAAAACCTGAGTGTAAATGTCCATTGCCCTCCAAGGGTCACTAGTACTAAGTAGTAGTGGGCTGCGCTTTATGTCCCAGGTTAGCCCTGTGGCGCCAGGTGCGCTGTTTTTGCTGACTTAAGCACCTTGCTGTTTGCAGGGTGCGATAACTGACCTGCGCGTGGCATGTTACGTCACCGGCATGACTCAGCCTCTGTACGTCTTCATCACCGGCGAAGTGCTCGGACTCCATGTCACCTACACGACCACGTCCTCTGCAGACCTCCCCACAGCGTACGTCCCCTCAGTGTCCCGGTGTACTTACATTCAGTGTCCCCACAACGTACGTCCCCTCAGTGTCCCGGTGTACTTACATTCAGTGTCCCCACAGCATACATACCCTCAGTGTCCCGGTGTACTTACATTCAGTGTCCCCACAGCATATGTACCCTCAGTGTCCCGGTGTACTTACATTCAGTGTCCCCACAGCATATGTACCCTCAGTGTCCCGGTGTACTTACATTCAGTGTCCCCACAGCATACGTGCCTTCAGTGTCCCGGTGTACTTACATTCAGTGTCCCCACAGCATATATACCTTCAGTGTCCCGGTGTACTTACATTCAGTGTCCCCACAGCATATGTACCCTCAGTGTCCCGGTGTACTTACATTCAGTGTCCCCACAGCATACGTACCTTCAGTGTCCCGGTGTACTTACATTCAGTGTCCCCACAGCATACATACCTTCAGTGTCCCGGTGTACTTACATTCAGTGTCCCCATAGCGTACGTCCCCTCAGTGTCCCGGTGTACTTACATTCAATGTCCCCACAGTGTATGTACCCTCAGTGTCCCGGTGTACTTACATTCAGTGTCCCCACAGCGTACGTCCCCTCAGTGTCCCGGTGTACTTACATTCAGTGTCCCCACAGCATATGTACCCTCAGTGTCCCGGTGTACTTACATTCAGTGTCCCCACAGCGTATGTACCCTCAGTGTCCCGGTGTACTTACATTCAGTGTCCCCACAGCATACGTACCTTCAGTGTCCCGGTGTACTTACATTCAGTGTCCCCACAGCGTACGTCCCCTCAGTGTCCCGGTGTACTTACATTCAGTGTCCCCACAGCGTACGTCCCCTCAGTGTTCCGGTGTACTTACATTCAGTGTCCCCACAGCGTATGTACCCTCAGTGTCCCGGTGTACTTACATTCAGTGTCCCCACAGTGTACGTACCCTCAGTGTCCCAGTGTACTTACATTCAGTGTCCCCACAGCATACGTACCTTCAGTGTCCCGGTGTACTTACATTCAGTGTCCCCACAGCATACGTACCTTCAGTGTCCCGGTGTACTTACATTCAGTGTCCCCACAGCGTACGTCCCCTCAGTGTCCCGGTGTGCTTACATTCATTGTCCCCACAGTGTACGTACCCTCAGTGTCCCGGTGTACTTACATTCAGTGTCCCCACAGTGTATGTACCCTCAGTGTCCCGGTGTACTTACATTCAGTGTCCCCACAGTGTACGTACCCTCAGTGTCCCGGTGTACTTACATTCAGTGTCCTCACAGCGTACCTACCCTGAGTGTCCCGGTGGACTTACATTCAGTGTTCCCAGAGCGTACGTCCCCTCAGTGTCCCGGTGTACTTACATTCAGTGTACCCAGAGCGTACGTCCCCTCAGTGTCCCGGTGTACTTACATTCAGTGTCCCCACAGCGTATGTACCCTCAGTGTCCCGGTGTACTTACATTCAGTGTCCCCACAGCGTACGTCCCCTCAGTGTCCCGGTGTACTTACATTCAGTGTCCTCACAGCGTATGTACCCTCAGTGTCCCGGTGTACTTACATTCAGTGTCCCCACAGCTTACGTACCTTCAGTGTCCCGGTGTACTTACATTCAGTGTCCCCACAGCATACGTACCCTCAGTGTCCCGGTGTACTTACATTCAATGTCCCCACAGCGTATGTACCCTCAGTGTCCCGGTGTACTTACATTCAGTGTCCCCACAGCATACATACCCTCAGTGTCCCAGTGTACTTACATTCAATGTCCCCACAGCGTACGTACCCTCAGTGTCCCGGTGTACTTACATTCAGTGTCCCCACAGCGTATGTACCTTCAGTGTCCTGGTGTGCTTACATTCAGTGTCCCCACAGCATACGTACCCTCAGTGTCCCGGTGTACTTACATTCAATGTCCCCACAGCGTACGTGCCCTCAGTGTCCCAGTGTACTTACATTCAGTGTCCCCACAGCATACGTACCCTCAGTGTCCCGGTGTACTTACATTCAATGTCCCCACAGCGTACGTACCCTCAGTGTCCCGGTGTACTTACATTCAGTGTCCCCACAGCGTACATGCCCTCAGTATCCAGGTGTGTGTACACTCAGTGTCCCTGATGTGTGGACACTCAGTGTCCCTGATGTGTGGACACTCAATGTCCCCACAGCATACATACACGCAGTGTCACGGTGTACTTACACTCAAGGTCCCTGGTGTATGTACACTCAGTGTCCAGGTGTATGTACACTCAGGGTCCCTGGTGGACATACAGTCAGTGCCTCACTGTACGTACAGTCAGTGTCCAGGTGTATGTACACTCAGTGTCCCCAGTGTACATGCACTCTGTCTCCCCGGTTTATGTACACTCACGGTCCTCGGTGTGCATACACTTACTGTCCACTGTGTATGTACACTCAATGTCCCCGGTGTGTGTACAGTCAGTATCCCGATGTACGTACACGCTGTGTCTCCGGTGTGTGTACGCTCAGTGTCCTCGGTGTATGTACACTCAATGTCCCCGACTTTAACAACCCTGTATGAGGTCCAGTCAGTCAAGGCGTCCTCTGGTCGGTCACAATAATGTGCATCTTATAATTAAACCAGGCCTTCCATTCGTTTATGGTCTAAAGTCTGTCTTCATATGAATAAACATGAGGATAATTTAAATAGTTGAAATTGCAATTCCCATAATACACTGCAGCCCATTTTGAATTAATTCGCCACATGATTAAAAAAAAATTATTCCAGTGAGGAGACAGCGGCGGGTGACCAGCGGCTGGACTTCGGCGATACACTACTGAGCGAAAGCTGCCGCCGCTACCTGCACATCTTCAACAACTCAGCCATCACCGCACCCTTCAGTGTGACCGTGGACAACTTCGTGGCCAAGCCGCCTACACCGCCAGCCAACAGGCCGGGCGTCATGTCCAACAAGGCGTGAGTGCAGCTTCTTTACCGCACAGCCACACGGGACCCCGCGCGGTTCCGAATCTGTAGAGCGTGGCCTCGCGTGCAGGAGATCAGGAGTTCGGTTCTCAGTCGGGTCAAACCAACAACTTATAAAATTGATACTTGTCGCTTCCTAGCCTGGTGCTCAGCATTAAATGGATAGGGCAAGGACTGGTTAGCTCAGTGTCAGGGCAATGGGACTAAGTGGGATATCGGGTCATGCTGCCAGCGGCCTGATTTCCCAGTGGGGCAGCACTATTTAGTTGCCATGAGTGTGCACTGTCACAAGTCAATACCTGTCCTGATATGACCTTAGATGTTGCCAGGACGTAAAATTCCAACAAACAAACTATTACTAGTATTAGGAGAGGCCGAATGAATGGGACAAATAGTCTTTTGGCTGCTTCAAAAATATCAAATTAAAGTAATTAATTAATGTTGATTGCATTTTGAATAGTCTGAAAATGTAGCACGCTCTTATTAAATAGTTTTCCAGGTGCAAAACCCCGAAAAGCCAATCCAAAGATTTCAATAAAATAAAAGATATTTACATGAAGGACATCTTAATTCTCACTAATTCCACTTTGCTTGTGATGAAAAGGTTTTAGAAAAGGTTGAAAGGAATGAACAAAAAATAGGAATGTAACAAAAAAAATCTTTTTGGGGATTTGACTGCAATGTTTATCTCAATTTTGGGATTGTCATTTACGGGGTTTTGCGCTTGAACTCATATATACACCTCTGATTGATATTAGCATTTCTAACATCGCAACTATTCATGCTTGGTTACACAAACTTAGGGAGGGCAAGCATCACCAGAGTGCCTTATATATTTAGCCCCTTTAAAGTTTAATGCTTGCGAGCAGACAACATTTTGGGCGGTCGGTGTCTTTCAGCAGTCAGAGACGGGCCGTGATTGGCCGAGCCGCCTCGATGGGTCCCTACCAGGTGGCGCCGTCTGGCGGACCGCGGGGCGAGGCTGCCAAGGCGATGCTGAGGGGCGGGCTGGGGGCAGCCTTCCTGCTCACCCCCGCCCAGGGCGTGCTGCAGCCCTTCTCAGAGCAAGTGGTCGAAGTGACCAGCTTCTCCGACATGTGGGGGCTCTACAGCGACATGCTCAGCTGCCGGGTGAGTGCGTGTGTGTGTTTATATATGTGTGTGTGTGTGTCGGTGTGTGGGACTGTGTTTATGTATCTGTGTTTGTGTCGGTGTGTGTGTGTGCATCTGTGTTTATATATTGGTGTGTGTCAATGCCTGTGTGTCGGTGTCGGTGTTTATATATCGGTGTGTCAGTGTTTATATATCGGTGTGTCAGTGTCGGTGTGTGTGTCGGTGTTTATATATTGGTGTGTGTCGGTGTATGTGTGTCGGTGTTTATATATCAGTGTGTCAGTGTCGGTGTGTTTGTCAGTGTTTATATATTGGTGTGTGTCGGTGTCAGTGTTTATATATCGGTGTCTCAGTGTTTATATATCAGTGTCAGTGTCGGTGTGTGTGTCGGTGTTTATATATTGGTGTGTGTCGGTGTATGTGTGTCGGTGTTTATATATCAGTGTGTCAGTGTTGGTGTGTGAGTCAGTGTTTATATATTGGTGTGTGTCGGTGTCAGTGTTTATATATCGGTGTCTCAGTGTTTATATATCAGTGTCAGTGTGTGTGTCGGTGTTTATATATTGGTGTGTGTCGGTGTATGTGTTTATATATCGGTGTTTCAGTGTCGGTGTATGTGTGTCAGTGTTTATATATTGGTGTGTGTCGGTGTCAGTGTTTATATATCAGTGTGTCAGTGTCGGTGTGTGTGTCGGTGTTTATATATTGGTGTGTGTCGGTGTATGTGTGTCGGTGTTTATATATCAGTGTGTCAGTGTCGGTGTGTGTTTATATATTGGTGTGTGTCGGTGTATGTGTTTATATATCGGTGTGTCAGTGTTTATATATCGGTGTCTCAGTGTTTATATATCAGTGTCGGTGTGTGTGTGTCGGTGTTTATATATTGGTGTGTGTCGGTGTATGTGTGTCTGTGTTTATATATCAGTGTGTCAGTGTCGGTGTGTGAGTCAGTGTTTATATATTGGTGTGTGTCGGTGTATGTGTTTATATATCGGTGTGTCAGTGTCGGTGTATGTGTGTCAGTGTTTATATATTGGTGTGTGTCTGTGTTTATATATCGGTATGTCAGTGTTTATATATCGGTGTGTCAGTATATATATATCGGTGTGTCAGTGTCGGTTTGTGTGTGTCGGTGTTTATATATCGGCCTGTGTCGATGTCTGTGTGGTACAGTGCCGTTAATATAACAGGGCAAACCCTCAAAGCCTAATTAAATCTACATCATCAACTGTGCATTTCATGACAACCAGAAACTAATGACTAAAGCTATTCAGTATTGAAAACAAGTTTTATCATGAACTTATATGTTATGGACAGGGTAAATCAATTTAAAACAAATGAAATCTAGCAGAACCATCATATAATCAAAGCGAGGAAGGATTTACAGCGTGTAGTTCCTCTCTTTGCCGCCAGGTGGAGAACATGAAGGCGGTGAAGATCCCCATTCAGCTGAACGCCGTCGGATGCCCGCTCCAGTTCCAGATGGTTGCCATGCAACCAGTACAGAAGCCCATCCTCAGGTAAGCACCGCCTGTCATCACGTAGACAGGTTGCTACCTGCTGGTTGGGTCGCTACTCGGACTAAATGTCGTCTGCTGTCAGGAAAATTAAAGTTGCATGGTCCAATGAAGCTTTTTTTTTTCAAAACCAAAACACATAACTACATTTGATTCTATATATCCAACTTAGATACTGGTGCATTAATTAATGAATTGAGACATGTACAGAATAATCAGTCAATTTAATACCCCATCCCTCTGGATAGCTACTTTGAGGCAGATATTAGGCAAGGAGGCCAGTAACCAAGTAGGTCAGTCTTGTGACCTCATTAGTCTTGCCCTCATTCTAAGGGGACCAGGCTATCAGTAGTATATCATGAGTGATTATGCCAGTGCAATTTAATTTAACAAAAGTCACAGAGAACCTTATTAAGGTCAGAGATAATTACCCCTAAGGTCACCTAAGATAATCCCCCCTTACACCATTATACTCTTTATAGCTTCAGGAATTGATGAATGTATGTTGCCAGCAGATTTGTTCTTTAATATGAATATTAATTTAAGTTAAATATTATGTTGATACTTTTGGTTGGTTCTGTCCCCCATCATCACTTCTTATTACTTAAAGTTACGTAGTCCGATAAAAACATCTAATTTCTCAAATCAAAATACTGACCTAGATTTGAACCTACACAGCGAACGTAGATACTGGTGCACCTATTGAGCATGTGTTGCTACATAGAAGGGCATCCTAAGTCAATGTAATAGAACCTGTTACTGCTGAAGCCTATAGTGTCACAGATTGACGAGCATGCCAAAATTAAATGAGCGTGTTTCTATTTCAAATATCTCTCGGTTATTCATTTAAAAACCGAAACTACTTCAAACTAAAGTAAGGTAGATAATAATAATCAACCTAATATATCTGTATTCAATTCAATTCTTTTATTTTAACTCTCTGCAAGGTATGTTTACAATAAACTGAGGTGATACAATAAATGCATACAAATTCCTTACAGACAGAAAGGATCCCAGAAAAGCGATGATTATCTAGCTGGTCTCCATGATGTGAATGAACAAGCGATGACAATAACAGATGATTAAACTTAAGCTACATGTGTAACTAATGATTATGATGAGATGCTGATGCATCTCTTCACAGGTAGTAAAAAACTAAATAGTGATAGGAATATTATATGAATATCGTATCATGGATTCATGTACTTACATGCAGTATCAGTAGCTATTTTGGATATATGTTAATAGGGGTAAACTTTATGTTCTTTGCCATAGCCACTTGATATTTTAAATTATGCGACTAGTTAATAACAACTATATCCTATTATATATATTCTTTACTGGTAATCGATTTAGCATGCATTGAGATAGCTTATCTTTAGTTTTTTACAGAAGTTTTTCAAACTTTTAAGGTTTATAATCACTACTGGTATTGAGTTCCAGATATTGGTTTCTTGGTTTTCAGTTGTTATTTTGCCATATTTGTTTCTAGTGTGCTTGTGATGTATGTTATTTATCTGTCGTGTGTTATGGGAATGGACCTGATTGTTTTCTTTGAAGAGATTATCAAATATTTCAGGGAGGAGGCCATTCTTTTGCTTGTAAACAAATTTTGCAATGTACATTTGATAAATGTCAGTTATCATAAGTAAGTCCAGGTCTTTATGAAGTGATTTAGTTGGGGTGAGATAGTCTTTGCTATACAGTATTTTGTCTGTTTTGTTGTGTCTGTACCTTTTTTAGGATTGATAACTTGGCTCTCCCATACACCTCTATATATCTAGTTGGTGTTTATGTGTGTGACATGGTGTCATGTAGTGCAAGGATGAAAGATCATTGTATTTAACCGACTTCCGTGAGAAAGCGGAAAGCCCCTTATAGGCTTAATGCTGCAGGGGAATCGTGGCACATTCACTACAAGTCACATTTCCGTGACTTTTTAACAATAATTATCGGGGGTGACTTTTACCCAAGGTGATGTAGTGAATGAATGAATGAATGAATGAATGAATGAAGGCGGTGCGTGCCGTTTTCTAAATGGTGAGATGGTAAAGATGAAACAGCTTGTAAAATATTCCGATATTCGGCTAGGGGGGAATGCAAATGTTCTATTACTGATCAGTGTATGTCACCAGGTATATGTATATATATATATGTACATGTATATATGTATATATATGGGTTGGTGGTGCCTGAGTGGGATGTAAATAGACATAGTGGTGCTGGCAGGTCTGGGTGTGATTGCACTCAGGGCCTAGCCCTTCTGCTAGGGTAGGGGTCACCACACTCAAAAGGTCAAGGTTGGTGATGGCCATGGGGCCATACAGCTACTGGTGGTGGGCAGACCACTGGTATCCATGGAGACCGACCAGGAATGCTGGATCCCGATTGATAGGGCCAGGAATGCTCAAATCCCATTGGGGGAAGGAGGTGGTATGATACTCTACAATGAACCCATGTAACTATATAAGCAATAAACCAGAGGGCTGGACTCTCTTCTATTATACTTTACTCTCTTCCTTTCTCTTTGTCTGTATTGTTTTCCTCATAGCCTACGTACACAGCCACAGATCCGAGCATTAGATTCTACAAGCTGATCAGTGCTGATGGGCGTGGTTACATTCTCTTGTAGGTTTGGGATGCAGATGTCAGGCGTGGAACCAGTTGTTCGTCAGATGAGAATAAAGAACATAAGTCCTTACGGTGAGTACTGTGGAACTGCATTAACCCTTTGCGGCTGGGAGCGCCTGGGGGCACCTGCGGGTTCCATGCGCTTACAGCTTGGTGCGCCTCTAGTTGAATTGCATTTCTAGAAATGCTGTCCTGAAAATTGATATATCATAGATGCATCCAGGCGCCCCCGGGCTGTAAGTGCACGAAACCCCAGGTATCTAACTTAGATACTGGTGCACTTATCAAATATTTGTCACCACCTAGAATCGCATAACGAGCCAATTTAATTGAACATGTTACTGCAGAAGCCTATGGTGTCAGAGTTTTGCATACTTGAGAAAATTAATTTTGTGTGTTTGCACTTCAAATATCTTAAAAGTTAGCCATTTAAAATTAAAGTCACTTCAAACTAAAGTAAAGTAGATTATAACGATCAAGTTAATATATTTATCTCAGAAAATGACAGAAACTGAAAGCCATCGGACTGTGCAACTTTAACTGTTTGCGAGTGCTGCGTTCATGGGACACTTGGTACATACCCAGGCAGTAAGGCGCCAGGTCACGTGGTCATTCATGTAACCAATAACCCCCGCACTATTCCTATCAAGTCTGGGTGGAGTGCGCCCAATGTGCACGTTTGATAACCAACGCACTGACCGGACGGGGTTGCCGAATCGGTAGAGCGCGGGCTTCACGTGCGGGAGATCGGAAGTTTGGTTCTCGGTCGAGTCAAACCAATGACTTATAAAATTGATACTTGTCACTTCCTAGCCGGGCACTTGGCATTAATAGGATAGGGCAAGGACTGGTTAGCTCAGTGTGAGGATAATGGGATGTTGGGTCATGGTGCTGGTGGCCTGATTTCCCAGTGGGGCAGCACTATAAAGTCATCATGAGTGTGCACTGTCACAAGTCGGTACCCATCCTGATATGACGTTCGATGTTGCCAGGACGTAAAACTACAGGCTAGGTAATGACAAGTATCAATTGTGTAAGTCATTGATTTGGGAGTGGGACGTAGCTCAGGTGGTAGCGTGTACGCCTGTGAAGGTGTCCGATCGATCCTTGTCAGTGGATCCATATACAGTTTGGGCTATGTTTCGTTCCTGTAGTATGTGATGTCCTGTCTGTGGGAAAGTGCATATAAAAGACCTCTTGCTGCTTATCGGAAAGAGCAGCCAATGTGGTGGCAGTGGGTTTCCTCCAAAGAAATATGTCAGAATGACCATATGTTTGATGTCCAACAGCAAACGATAAAAATCAATGTGCTCTAGAGGCGTCGTTAAATAAAACAAGCTTGACTTTTTTGTCATTGATTTGACTCGGGAGTCAAAAGCCTGCGCTCTACTGATTCAGCCACCGCCCCCGGTCCTGTGCCTGAGGCCCTTTGCCCTGAAGTAGCGGCCTCAGTCCTCCCCCCGTCTGAGCGCCCCTCATCGCCTTGCACTGTTGCAGATATCCGGGTGGACTGGCAGATGTTCAGCTCGACTAAGGGCACCAAGTCCAAGAAGCTGCTTGACCTCGTTCTCACCTTCGGAAAGGCATTCCCACTTTGCAATGCGCAGGGCGAAGAAATCATCCCGGATGAATCAGGTGTGTCTAGCGTTAGAGCCTGCTGCCTCTGGTTCAGGGTTCCCCTGCACGGCAACAGTCGCAAGCAGTCCTTTGAGTCCATTTCATAGATTCTGGTATTTTGTCGAAAGCCCTCTTTTCTAATCAATGTATAACTGCTATGCCTTGCACAACAAGCGAAGTGAGTATTTGGGACACATTCGGGAAATAGGTTCTAGTGGTATCTGGTTACTTTGAACAGACTGTAAGATTGAATGCTGGCTTCGAACGCCAGCAGATTCAAACTCATTACTGCACGTGACAAAACTGAACACAGCATCCTCACCACATGTGGTGGGCTCTGATGGTGGAGTCTGTGAATTGGCCTGAGCCTACAGCTCAAACACTCTAATCTAATCTAATATTGTACAATGGTTGAATAGAACTAGCATTAACATACATGTACACACATAAACACACATAAACACACAATCACATATCAGTTCGTAAATATCGCAATTTCATGTATAATTTTAACTTTATTAAAACAAATTAATTGGTCTATTTACAAACAAAGAATGTAAGTATTATATGTGTGCTCTACAGTTCGCCAATTAGCACAAAGATTCTTTTTCTTGAAGATTTATACTACCTATCATAGATAAGTCTGAATACACTTGTTTTCACAATTAGACAATTGGTCGATAGAAATACCAAGCCTACACTTTTACCGACCCGAGAAATTTTTAACCTCCCACACCACATAGACATGGTCTGAGAGCAACTGGCCTTTGATGACGCTGTAAGTTATACACAGCGGTAGAAATACAAATTGGCAGAGGTGATTGCATAAGAATCGAATGTTATTTCAAACAAAAGTAGAGTAGGTTATAACAGTCAACCTAGCATAATTAAATTATAAATTAAAAACCAACGGATTGTGCAGCTTTTAGGCCATGAACCTCCCTCGTTGTGCCAATCTGAGCTGCTTTAGCCAAAACACTGCAGTCAGCAGTTTACAATTGTGATGCTTTGTTTGTTTGTTTGTACCGTGTACATACAGTGAAACCCCATTATAATACACCCCAATTTAATCCAAATTCGAATATAACGCCATGATTCATTGGACCCAGAATTTGTTCATTCAAAGCTTGTCATGATATGCTGTGTGGGAATAAAGGGTTGACAACATGGCTTCCAGAATGAAGCATGGTCTTTCAAGTACTGTCCATCAAACCACGTAGAATACAGGACATAGGTAATTTAGTCAACTGAATCCTGATTTAGCATGACCCAATTTTTCCGCGATCGCATTATATGGACATGAACAATCGCGTTATAACGGGGTCATACTGTATTTCACTGCTAGTTATTTTGTATTTTTCACTTGTCAGTTCAGAATTTTAAATATAAGAAGATACAATCATATGACCCTTTACATTAATTAAACATAGCTATTTTGTGTGCTAGATTTGGGTAGATGCTCACCGAGTAGGCCTATAATATTCTGGAAATTTATACCAGTATACTTATACCCCCCACCCCCAACTGTGTGGTGCGTGAATTTATACCAGTAAACTTATACCCCCCACCCCCAACTGTGTGGTGCGTGAATGTGACTAATTTGAGGTGTTTCTAGAGTGCGAATACTCTGAGAGCGAGGAGGAGGCGGAGGGTAAGCTTAGTAAGGGTGATAGTAACCTGCACGTGTGGCTCCTTACTAACACCTCTCCCCACCGAGCACCACCTGTATGAAGGCATATCCATAATGCTACCTCTGTACATACATCGCCATTGATGCAGTGCTATTGCATCATGTATTTGGGTCGTTCTCAGAAACTGCACCACTTTTGTGACATGGAACCCAAAAGTGAAAACATTCCAAATAATAGCAGAAAACATTCCAAATAATACCAGAATCCATGTTCATATGAACATCGATATGTTGTGCATATGTTAGAGTTGACATTTTTATCACTTTTTTATTTTGATCACGTACAAATTTTAAAAGCCGTTAAAATTAACCATGCAACAACCATCCATAACATTATTTTAACGCACATCTATAACATTATTTTAATACAGACAACAAATTCAAACAAGATTTTATTGATTATAGTTAATCCAAAAGAGTTCTTAAAACAAACACAAAGTTAAAGAAAACATTTGGATAGATGTATAGTGTTGATATGCAAATTTTCATATTTTCACTCTAGAACAAAATTAGATCAGCATATATGTTGGATACAGTTTGTGGGATAGGTTAAATACATGTAGTATTGCTGACATAGCCTACTTAATACACAGAGTCAACAATAACTATTTGACTTATTATTCCACCACCCCCAAAAAACAGAAGGCAAAGTCATAAACAACGTAACATGGAAACCAAGAATGTGGTACACTGTTCCTGAGAATGACCCATTTACGATACATGGATTATAGTTTATACCAACGTTGCTGTCCACTCAGTCCAGTGTCGCGGTTTAGATTCTCAGTGGGTTTAGAGTCTACGCTCGGGGTTCTACGCATACGCGTATTCGATTAATGTTGCATGGTCTGATGAAATATAATTTTGTCAAAATTAAAACAACAACTTACATTTGATCTTATATATCCAACTTAGATACTGGTGTATTAGCTAATGATTTGGGACAGCATATACAGAATAACCAGTGAATTTATAACTGCACCCCTTTGGACACTCACTCACCCATTATGCAGGGAGGCCATTAACCAATTAGGCCAATCTCATGACCTCATTAGCCTGCCCCAGCCAAGTAGGCCTACTGTGCAGGGCCATAGAGGGGAAGGGGAAATGAGGCGTGTGTTCCGCTCTCCTCCATGTTGGATATTCAATGCTGTTTGGTCAATTCTATAAATATAATTAATCAATTTGGGTCATTTAAATTTTGAAATTTATATATATATATATATCAGTATTGGCCGATCAATATATACAAATTTTTGTTATTCCATATATATATATATATATCTGTATATATATATATATATATATATATATGGACCAAAAAGAAATATATATGTGAAATATAAGCATTATGTGTATATAAATTGGCGGTGCTGCCTTTTATTATTTAATTATCATTTATTTATCTATTCGCCCCCTTGATATACAATTTGCTCTGGGGCTGCTGGTGCCACCTTTACTTCGGGTGCCGAGCCGCCCCAAATCGCCTTCGCTTGAACCTTTTTTAGCTTTATATTGATGTACGATAGAGCTTTTTTGCTCGGCCATAAGCCCTGAACAAATAGATGAGGGTTTCCACCACACTAGTCATCTGAATTTGTCCTTGATTTACACACTGTGGCAAGACGAATTTATATATATGGACCATAAAAAAATTAATATATATATTGATCGGCCATTGCTGATATATATGTGTATATATATATATATAGACCCGTTCACAAATACACCTTATTTTCAAAAAGTGTCCAAACATTAAAATTATAATTTCACTGAAGCTCCAATGAATCAGAAGCAATATTCATTTTGAATTTGAAAAATATTCCAAAATTTGAGTGAAATATGTAAATTTGAAAGTTCAGATATTTTATATTACCTAATGCAGCAGCCATTCCATGCTGGCCACATCAGCCGGGCCTGAGCATTAATGGTTTGACTGGATCCGCCGCAAATACACAGGTTTCCAGGTTTAATGCTATGATCGCAGCAGCTGTGCTGGCCGTGCCTATGTGTTATCATTTGGACGGGATCCATCGCAAATGCGCCGGGTTCTTGGCTTAACGCTGTGATGGACGCAGCTGTTCCACAGTGTATGCGCCAGAGGATGTCCTGGGATAGTAGAACCATATCAGTTTCTACACTCACCTATGACAGACTGCACATTCTATGAATCAGCTGGGCCTGAGCATTAATGGTTTGATGGGATCCGCCGCAATTGCAGCAGCCGTTCTGGTTGTGCCTATGTGTTATCATTTGGACGGGATCCATCGCAAATGCGCCGTTCCACAGCATATGCGTCGGAAGACAGCCTGGGGTTGTAGCACCATATCAGTTTCTACACTCGCCTATGACAAACTGCACGCTCTGCGATCTTGAGCAGTCTGCTGGCGCATAAGCTGTGCAAAGGCTGCTGCCGTCATAGTGTTAAGCCCAAACTCGGCGCATTTGCGATGGATCCCGTCCAAACGATAACGCATGAACAGAACAGTTGCTGCCATCATAGTTTTAAACCTGGAAATCTGCATTGCTATCTAATGAATTTGCATTTCTTATATATATATATGGACAAAAAAAACAACTATATATATATATAAATACCTTGGATATATATATATATGACATATATACTAGTGCATATATAAAATGTATTTACTGCGTGGGCATCGTAAGATGCCCTCGCGACACATACATTTTATATACAACTAGTATATACATCATACATATGATATACACATGTTTGTGTGCACCCCTCCCCCCCAACGGAAGTGGGGGGGGGGGGGGCGAGGTCAACCTCGTAGCCCGCCACGTCCAGCAATGAACCCAAATGAGCATCCCTGCTCATTCCTCACTTTTTCAATTCCCTTTTTTTTTTAAACTTTTTTAAATTAAAATTGCACAGTCTGATAGTGTTTACCTTCTGCCATGGGGATGATGTCATATACTAATGTATATGTGATATTTGATATCCAATTCTGCTTTGGTCAATTTTATAGACATAATTAATCAGATTGTGTAATTTCAAATAATCTTTTAACATTCGTTGATTAAAATTGCATAGTTTAATGTTTTGGTATTTCTTCCATTGGGACGATGTCAATCATAAACCGATGTATATGTGATCTTGGATACTCAATGCTCCTTGGTCAATTCGATAGATATTAATCAAAATAACTTTTCTACAAAATAATATTTTGTTAAAAACCCTAGTGCCATGGGCCTATGGCACCAATCCTTTCCAGAATGTTCAAACCCAAACAGAAATACCTACTACAGCCCTGTCAGGTCCCAGGATTAATAGGTCATCTCACATCATGTGGTCAACGCGAGATGACCATCTGGGTCATAGCCACAGGACTTTTGGCAAGCTTGTCGAAATTATTTTGGGTTCTTTCAGCTCAAATTGTGTTGCTAGAAATTCAAATATAACACCGCGAGTGGAGTTGACAAAAACACGTGCCATGTGCAAGAAGTCCCGACCCTAGTAACCCACCTCTTGGCTGGGGTTGGCTACCCAGATAGCACACAGCCGTCGGCCCAACGTCGGCTATTGGTTGCACCGTTGCCACCGACTTTCCACCGTCGAGCCGACGGTGGTGTTCCGACGTTGGCTTTCAATCCCTTTCCACCGACTTTCCACCGTCGGGCCACCGTCGGGCCGATGGTGGTGTTCCGACGTTGGGTTTCAATCCCTTTCCACCGTCGAACCACCGTCGAGCCAACGTCGGGCCGACGGTGGTGGTTCGCCGCTGGTTTCCATTGACTTTCCACATTTGGGCCACCGTCGAGCCATCGTCGGGCTGACGGTGGTGTTCCGACATTGGCTTTCAATCCCTTTCCACCGTCGAGCCAACGTCGAGCCAACGTCGGGCTGACGGTTGTGGTTCGCCGCTGGTTTCCACTGACTTTCCACATTTGGGCCACCGTTGAGCCACCGTCGGGCCGATGATGGTGGCGCGCGCATGCGCAGTTCTTTAAATTTGGTTCCCGGCTCGAGTCGCCAGTGGAACATGTGCGATCGTTGAGCAGCATTCTTTTTCAACAAATAACTCCAGAAATCGCAGGAATTTTAAGGAATTATTTAACACGTTTGTTTATTAATATGTGTAGATTATTTTGTAAAAGTTTTGTAATTTATTACGACGTATTAATGGAATTATTCGTGTTAATGCGATTTGAATTATCCGGTACGGTTTGTTGACTTCGATTCGCCAGCGGAGCACGTGCGATCGTTCAGCAGTGTTCTTTTTCTACAAATAACTCCAGAAATCGCAGGAATTTTAAGGAATTATTTAACAGGTTTGTTTATTAATATGTTTAGATTATTTTGTAAAAGTTTTGTAATTTATTACAACGTATTAATGGAATTATTCGTGTTAATACGATTTGAATTATCGGGTATGGTTTGTTGACGGTTCGACCTCGACTCAGTTCAAGTCGCCACAGGAACACGTGCGATCATTGAGCAGCGTTCTTTTTCAACAAATAACTCCAGAAATCCCAGGAATTTTAAGGAATTATTTAACAGGTTTGTTTATTAATATGTTTAGATTATTTTGTAAAAGTTTTGTAATTTATTACGACGTATTAATGGAATTATTCGTGTTAATACGATTTAAATTATTCGGTATGGAATGTTGTAGAAGCACCGCCATCTTGGTTTTTTCCGGCAAAATGGACAAAACAGCGTCGGCCCGACGGCGGCTCCCGCCATAGGCCCGACGGCGGCTCCCGCCGTAGGCCCGACACAATATATTTATTCAAAATTAATAGAAAACCTTTTAAATTTAATATAATCTTTTTGGTAAAGATGTTTTCTATATGTATACCAAGCGATTTGTTAATAGGTTGTGTGGTTTTAGAGATATTTCACTTTTCACTAACACTAACACTAACCCATGTACAGAAAAAGTGAAATATCCCTAAAACCACACCATGTAGAAACAAATCTCTTGGTACACATATAGAAAACATGTTTACCAAAAAGATTATATTAAATTTATAAGGTTTTCTATTAATTTTGAATAAATATATTGTGTCGGGCCTACGGCGGCAGCCGCCGTCAGGCCGACGTTGTTTTGTCCAACCTCCCACCGTCGGCTCGACAGCGGCTGCCGCTGTCGGGCCTACGGCGAATGCCGCCGTCGGGCCTACGGCGAATGTCGCTGTCGGGCCTACGGCGAATGCCGCCGTCGGGCCGACGGCGGGAGGTTGGACAAAACAATGTTGGCCCGACGGCGGTTTCCTCTGTTGGCCCGACGGAGCGGCCGCCGTCGGGTCGACGTCGGCCCGACGGCTGTGTGCTATCTGGGTAGGAGCGATAACATCACATTTGTGCGTCAAAAAGTCACTCAGGTCACCCGAGTTGATTAATCGAAAACGCTGAAATGCCATACGACTTTGACGCATGCGCAGAACCCCAAACGTGGACTCTAAACCCACTGAGAATTTAACCCGCGACACCGGATCAGAACTCTCGCCGTGTTGGGATCGGGGTGAAGCACACTGCAGTGATCCAGATGATTGATGCAGTGTACGTGCAGGATAGCTATTCACCCTGTAGGCATGCTCTTTCCCGGGGTGGGTGACGTACTATCATAACTATGGTTACTAGTTAGGTCGGTTTTATTTCATCGCGTTTTATTCCAACAGCTTACACCCAATTTACAAACATTGTACACCCAATGTAGTTTCTCCTGCGGAGAAACTACATTGGGTATAAGTTACGACTAGAGTTAAATTTAGGATATCTAGGGTATGCACTGACCGTCGACGTCACGCTAAACGGAAACAGATTATATTTAATTTATACGGTTAGGGTTCTGCATTTCTATTAATTTTGAATAAAATAGACGTTTTGCACTGCGCGTACCGGCAAACTCAATGCATTGTCAATGGTCGTGAGCAATCTTCATACAGAAAAAGTGAAATATCTCTAAAACCACACCACCTAGAAACAAATCGCTTGGTACACATATAGAAAACCTGTTTATCAAAACGATTATATTAAAATGATATGGTTAGGGTTCTGCATTTCTATTAATCTTGAATGAAATATACGTTTTGCACTGCGCATACCAGCAAACTCTATGGGTTGTTTACGAGTTGATATCGCCACAATGGCCGCGCATCCGGTTGATGACGTCACGTGAATACCCTATATACACTCTGGTTAAACCTTTTACCCAAGAGTGTGGACAGATTAGACACTCCCCAGAAGTCGCATTAAGCTGTGTTTTACAGGACTCTATATGTGATTGAACACTAACCAGATGTTTTAAGTTGTGTGTTTTATAAGGCAGCATATGTGAATAAATGCTTACCATGGTGTTTTAAGATGGGTTTTTGTGGTGTGTTTTTTTAGTAAATATGTTCATTAAAATTTAATATATGTTTTACAAGGTTGCACGTGTGTGATTAAACATTTACCAGATGGCGTTTCAAACTTAAGCTTTACAAGAGAGTTCATGTCATTAAACATTTACCAGATGACATTTCAAACTATGAGTTACAAGACAGTACAAGTGATTAAACATTTACCAGATGGCATTTCAAACTTGAGCTTTACAAGACAGTACAAGTGATTAAACATTTACCAGATGGCGTTTCAAACTTAAGCTTTACAAGACAGTACATGTGATTAAATATTTACCAGATGGCGTTTCAAACTTGAGCTTTACAAGACAGTACAAGTGATTAAACATTTACCAGATGGCGTTTCAAACTTAAGATTTACAAGACAGTACATGTGATTAAACATTTACCAGATGGCATTTCAAACTTGAGCTTTACAAGACAGTACAAGTGATTAAACATTTACCAGATGGCGTTTCAAACTTAAGCTTTACAAGACAGTACATGTTATTAAACATTTACCAGATGGCGTTTCAAACTTGAAGCATTTACAAGACAAGTAACAAGTGATTAAACATTTACCAGATGGCATTTCAAACTTGAGCTTTACAAGACAGTACAAGTGATTAAACATTTACCAGATGGCGTTTCAAACTTAAGCTTTACAAGACAGTACATGTGATTAAACATTTACCAGATGGCGTTTCAAACTTGAGCTTTACAAGACAGTACAAGTGATTAAACATTTACCAGATGGCGTTTCAAACTTAAGCTTTACAAGACAGTACATGTGATTAAACATTTACCAGATGGCGTTTCAAACTTGAGCTTTACAAGACAGTACAAGTGATTAAACATTTACCAGATGACGTTTCAAACTTAAGATTTACAAGACAGTACATGTGATTAAACATTTACCAGATGGCGTTTCAAACTTGAGCTTTACAAGACAGTACAAGTGATTAAACATTTACCAGATGACGTTTCAAACTTAAGATTTACAAGACAGTACATGTGATTAAACATTTGCCAGATTGGGTTTCAAACTGTGACGTACAAGACAACATTTATGATTAAACACTCACCAGGTGTTTCAAACCAGGTGTTTTACAAGACAGAAATGTCATTAAACACTTACCACGTGGCTTGGCAGAGCATATTTCGCAAGATCACGGGCAAATTAAATTGACTAATATAGTTTTCTTCAAAGTGTGAGCATGAAGCTTTCCAGTTGTGATTTGTGCATTTTTTGTAACTTCTTGTTTGTAGATATTTTGGGGAAGCTCTATCAATATAAAAAGTAATATTATCTGGACGTGGACAGATCGACATAGAGACAGCTAGATCGACACAGACTGACTGACTAGATAGATAATTCAGTGATACCTCTCCTGCTTAAAGCTGCATAGTCCGATGAAATATCAAATTTTCAAAACCAAACCAATTATCTATTTGATTTTACATATCTAACTTAGATACTGATGCACTTAGTAAGCAATTGTTTCTGCGTAGAAGGCAATTCTGAGTGAATTTAACAGAACCTGTTACTGCAGAAGTCTATGATGTCAGAGTTTTGGAAGGCTTGACAAAACTAATTTTCCATGTTTGCACTCAAAATATCTCAAAAGTTTACCATTTAAAATAAAAGTAACTTTGAACTAATGTAAAGTAGATACTAGTGATCGAGCTAATATATTTATCTGAGAAAAGATACAGAAATTCAAAAGCATCGGACTATGAAACTTTAACTACAAACCACAGAATGTATATATACTGGTACTCGCTGAAGCCAATGTTGTGGTTTTTGGTACATTAGTTGATTAAGCAGGGGAAATTTATAGGATTCAGGATAGGTAGCGACAAGTATACATTTTTAAGTCATTGGTTTGACTCAGCTAGGGTTTAAAACCAGGTGTTCGAATCCCACGACCTATCAAAATGGGAGGTGGGTGCTCAACTCATTCAGCCATCCTGCCATGTTGCACATTTTTCTGGGAATTCACTATCTCTACATATACATTCTCTGACTTAATCTTGAGTCCAAGTGAATAGTTTGTGCCTCCCATAAGGCCCGTTTAAACTTTGACGGCATGTGACGGTGCAACACGGCGCAAGCCAACATTCCCATTTAGACTTTATGTCAACGCTTGGCGGCATTAAACGGCGTAACATGGTGCAAGCATTGACCAGAGTTCAACTATGTTGAACTTTCAAGGTCAGCGCTTCCATAGATTGGCAGTTCAAACTGACACTCAGATTATCCCAACTTTCACTATTATCTCTGCTTTTGAATCCTTTCAAAAAGAAAATTGCTCTTAGGTTAAATTAAATACTTCAGATCTTCCTCTTCAATCATGCATTGATGCACGAAAAGGAAGAAGGCAAGGCGGGGGTGGAGAAGAGGCGCTTTATTGAAAACACCTCAGACATGGAAAAAACTAACTATATACAAGGAAACAATGCGGTTAGAGCAAGAAGAGGAAAAGCTCATAGGGAGCGAGAAAATAAGCTTACGACTAATGAGCTCCGGGGGAGCTTTCAGAGTTCGTGGCGAGGGGCGCCGAAGAGCCCTCCACTGGCATGTAGGGAGAGTTGGGTGGGTGGGTGGAGAAAAATGAGCTGTGCAGGGAGGATGGCTGGAGGGCGAGTGACTGAGGCAGGCCGGCGGGCGGCCTTATAAGGGAAGGAGCGGAGAGGCGAGAAAGCGGGGAAGGTGAGAAAACCGGCGGGGCAGGGAGAGAGGAGGCGAGGTGGGAGAAAGCTGAGGGAGGGATGACAGGGAAGGTGAGAAAGCCAGGCGGCGGCAGGAGAGGCGGGGGGAGGGTCTCTTCCTTCCCTCGCATCAAACGCAATGCGAGCATTACGACCAAGGTCTTTTTAATTGATCCAATGAAAGCTTTTAAATTTATTTTGCAAAAAATAAATGCTCCGCATAGACATAGCATTGCTGCAGCACAAATTTGTATTGCTCTTCGCGAGTAGTTGCCAGGGCTGTGACATCACGCCGGCATGGAGAATTGGTTGACGTTGGCGACCGTGTGCATCAAAGCATTCAGACTTTCCCGGCCACGTTCCACTTGTAGCACTCCCCACCGTTTTGCGCCATCACACGGCGCCAACCGGCGCAAAGTTGACGGAGCCACACGCCGTCAAAAGTATAAACGGGCCTTTATACGTACAATGGTGCTGCCGTTTGCACTTCGCTGACACCATTCGGCCAGTGTTACATGATGTTCCCTCTGTTCGCAGTGTTCCGGACCTCGTTTCCTGCCGCCGTGCACGACTCCAATCCCGGTGACCAGCCCTCACACGACTCCAACCCCGGTGACCAGCCCTCACACGACTCCAGCCCTGGTGACCAGCCCTCACACGACTCCAGCCATGGCAACCAGCCCTCACACGACTCCAGCCCAGCTGACCTGCCCCCACACGACTCCAATCCCGGCAACCAGTCCTCACACGACTCCAGCCCAGCTGACCAGCCCTCACACGACTCCAACCCCGGCAACCAGTCTTCACACAACTCCAACCCCTGCGACCAGCCTTCAGACGACTCCCGGGACTCCCGCCTCACCAAGAACCCAACCCCCAACCGCGTGACCAGGGTCAGGCTTCCCCAGCCTCCCCGGGTCAAGGTCATCAGCCTCACTTTGAGAAAGCACAATGGCGAGCCGAGCAGTAGACCTTTCAAGATAGACCCGGCTCAGCAGGTCAGTTTAGCACTACGTCCATTTTTTATTATCTCCTATTTTGGAAAAGTTTACTTTATTTATTGGATATCCAAGTCTTTCGTTACTTATTTTGTTTATTTGTTTGTATGCCTGTCTGATAATTATCATTTTGTTGTTGGAGTTTATATATAAAAGTTGCATAGTTCGATAGTTTTGCATTTCTGGCATATTATTTAATTAAATATAAATGGTTGGTGATGATTATGACCATGATTGTAACTATGATTATGACCATGACTATGGTTGTGACTATGATTATGGTTGTGACTATGAGTGTGACTATGATTGTGATATGATTGTGACTATGAATGAGACTGATTATGACTGTGATTATGATTATGACCATGACTATGGTTGTGACTATGATTATGGTTGTGACTATGAGTGTGACTATGATTGTGACTATGAATGAGACTGATTATGACTGTGATTATGATTGTGACTATGAGTGTGACTGATTGTGACTATGATTATGCCTATGATTGTGACTATGATTGTGACTATGATTGTGACTATGATTGTGACTATGATTGTGACTATGATTGTGACTATGATTGTGACTATGATTGTGACTATGATTATGACTACGATTTTGACAATGATAGTGACTATGATTATGATTGTGACTATGACTATGATTGTGTCTATGATTGTGACTATGATTATGATTGTGACTATGATTGTGACTATGATTGTGACTATGATAGTGACTATGATAGTGACTATGATTGTGACTATGATTATGACTACGATTTTGACTATGATAGTGATTATGATTGTGACTATGACTATGATTGTGTCTATGATTGTGACTATGATTGTGACTATGATTGTGACTATGATTATGACTACGATTTTGACTATGATAGTGACTATGATTATGATTGTGACTATGACTATGATTGTGTCTATGATTGTGACTATGATTGTGACTATGATTGTGACTATGATTGTGACTATGATTATGACTACGATTTTGACTATGATAGTGACTATGATTATGATGATATACTTTACTTTAATTTGAAGTAATTTTTGTTTTAAAGGAAAACTTTGGAGATATTTGGAGTGAAAACATAGTAAATTACTTTTGGTGTGCACACCGAAATGCTGGACATTGGCTTCAGTAGTGACGGGTTCTATTAAATTGACTCCGTAGTTCCTTCTTTTTGTGCAGCAATAAATGCTGACAGTTGCATAATCCGATGGCTTAGAATTTCTATCATTTTCTGAGATAAATATATTAGGTTAATTATTAGAATCTACCATACATGAGTTGGAAGAAAATTTGATTTAAAATTGCTAATTTTGAAGAAACTTGAAATGTAAACATGCCAAATTAATTTGGAATGCATGCCAAAACTCTGATACCATAGGCTTCAAAAGTAAGAGGTTCTATTAAATTTACTTAGTATGGCCCTTCTATATCGCAACAAAAACTTAACAAGTGCACCAGTGTCTAAGTTGGTTATGCGACTTCAAATCTAGATAAGTGTTTTCCTTTGGAAAATCTGATGCTTTTATCGGACTATGCAACTTCAATGAATGCACCAGTTTCTAACTTGAGTATCTAGTATCAAATCTTGGCCAGCTGTTTTGGTTGTGAAAATGTTATCTCTTCGTCGGACTATGCAGCTCTGGCCGGAAGTTTGTTCAGTAGTGGTTTCTAATGGCAGGTCTCTGGTAACGGCTATATTCAGGCCACTACAGTTACAGTTGAGTTACCCTCGCCCACTCCGTGAAAGCCTCCCTTCACATTCACTGTTTCAGGTCATCCCCGCCAGGTGTCACAGTAACCTGACCTCCCTCATGACCCCGTTCTCTGAGCACCCGAATGGCGAGGAGTTTGTGGGGTACGCCTTGGGATATATGAGTATTCCCGACAAGGTAAGTACTAGCTTCAAGTCCGACAAAGTCACTGAAGGCATTCGACTGGCACCTTTCTCTCCGCAAGATTTATGGATCGAGCGGATGGAGCCGCAACACACATCCGAATCATACGTATAGAAACCCACTTCCGGTCCCAGTCGAATAGGAATTTGTAAGGAAATATTTTGATATTCGCATCGAGAGGCCCAGTCGAATGCCTCCATTGTAAAGGTGGAAGCCCTTCAGGAATATTCCAGGTGTAGGTGCTCACCCCCACCCCACCCCACACATAACACACAACACACACACTCTCTCTCTCTCTCTCTCTCTCTCTCTCTCTCTCTCTCTCGCTCGCTCGCTCGCTCATTTAAAGAGGGTCTTGCTTCAGGTCCGATCAGGTCATTTTAAAGATGGATGCCTTTAGGAAATATCCCAGATGTCGTCCCTAAGTCTGGACGCTCTTCGGCAGGACAACCCTCCTTTCACCCACACACCCCCGCCTCCTTATTTGGAGAGGGCGAATTGCGTGAGGTCACGTGACGCTGCCTGCCCACCTATCATGCTGAGGAGACTCTCACCTGTTACTCACTGGGGCTGACCGTCCTGCCTGTTTGGGTTCAAGTTGCTCATGAGGATTAGGGAACATTATCTCTGAACGCATAAAGATTACTGTGCTGGAGATCAGGAGGTTGATTCCCGGTCGAGTCAAACCAATGACTTGTAAAATTGATACTTGTCACTTCCTAGCCTGGCGCTCAGCATTAATAGGATGTGGCAAGGACTGGTTAGCTCAGTGTCAGGAAAATGTGACTGAGTGGGATATCAGGTCATGGTGCTAGTGGCCTGGTCTCCTAGTGGGGCAGCACTATAAAGTTGCCATGAGTGTGCACTGTCACAAGTCGCTACCTGTCCTGATATGACCTTAGATATTGCTAGGACGTAAAATTGCAAAAGCAACCAGCCAATGGTAATGCGAGTTGCTATTGGATGCAGCGTAGATCCAGCTATAGTGTATGGGTCTTACTTAGCATTACCCTCGGTCCTCTATGCTTACATAGAATTAATTACTTTCGTAATTTTCTATTACAATGCCTCCTTAATCTGGACAGTTTCACCACGTGTTTTTTTTAATTAGGTTAATAATTAGTGTCCAGGAGGAGATTTATATCCGGATATAAAAATATCATCTTTTTCTGTATTTATTGTTTCTTGGATAATCTTGTCCCCCAACTAAAAGTTTATTCCTCTGAACGCGTTCTTTTCCAAGGCATTTGTCTTTTAGGCCATTGAACAAAACACAGTTGTAAATATTTCAAATTGATCTGAATTAGTGTTAGTAGGTAGTACCCGCCACCTTCCTCTGTCAGACCTGCCACATTCTTTGGATGGCAATCTGTATTTTTCACCTATGATCGTGTATGAATCTGTATCACATAATAATTCATAGACATATATCCTGCATACCATAAAAAACATGTGAATACAATTACATGATTGTATTACTCAAACATTATATACACTAAAGTACATTACATTCACATACAAGATTCATCACCGTGGCTGAACATCAGCTGCATGTGTCACTGATTTCGCCAGTCTGAGTATCGCAGCTCAACATTTTTATTTCCATAAATTTAACTAAAAATCTGTATCAAAATGGAGTATGGCCATACCACGAAAAATAAAACCAAAATCCGTTTCGGATACGGGTAACCCGTATCATGTGGCAGGTCTGCTCTGTGTAAGTTGTAGCTGCGACGACCTGCTGTCCCAGCTACAGTCCTTCCTGAGGAACCAGCGGAACCAGGAATGCCCATCTAACCAGGAGGTCGGATACTTGTGCTGTGTTTATTTGTGTTGCTTAGTTTCTTTAGCTGTTGTTTATAGCTTTGCTGTTGTTTTGTGGAGGTATGTGTAGTTGGTTTGATTGAGATGACCCATAGTTCCTCTACCGTCCACCAGGTGGCTTATGTTGAAGGTCAAGTTGTCCGGGAGCAGGGCTACAAGGTCGCGCCCATCCATCTGGACGTTACAGGACAAGTGAGGCATGCGCAGTGAGTATTCACGAGCCGGGCGGCCGTTTGGGCGCCATTATTCAGAGCCTCGGATATGTCCAATTAGTGTGTCTGTTGATAAATATCTACCATAAACACATGAAGAGTTCAGGCGCAAAAACCGACAAATTCATTTTAGTTTACTCTGTAAAATTAAAATGTGTGTTATGCTTTACACGTAATAAACTAATATCAATTTCATATTGAGTAATGCAGTCTATAAGGGATGTGTTCATTTGTGTGAAAAAGATGGATTTGCTTCTCGGAATGATGGCAGCTTCAGTCAAACCTGGTAGTCATCGCTTCATTTTAACCTGAATGGCGTTTGTCTGTTTTTGCACCTAAGCTCTTCACGTATAGACCTGTGTTGGACCACCCTGTTAATTAAACCTAACAAACTAAATACCTCAGTGCATTATCTACCCACATGCATAGACTGTCACCCTTCTGAAACAAAAGGGATGTGGCACTGACACTGTCATGTGACTGGGACACCAGGGCTGTGGTGCTGACACTGTCACGTGACTGGGAACATAGGGCTGTGGCGCTGACACTGTCATGTGAATGGAACAAAGGGCTGTGGCGCTGACACTGTCACGTGACTGGAACAAAAGGGCTGTGGCGCTGACACTGTCACATGACTGGAACAAAAGGGCTGTGGTGCTGACACTGTCACGTGACTGGGAACATAGGGCTGTGGCGCTGACACTGTCACATGACTGGAACAAAAGGGCTGTGGTGCTGACACTGTCACATGACTGGAACAAAAGGGATGTGGCGCTGACACTGTCACGTGACTGGGAAGCCATGGCTGTGGCGCTGACACTGTAACGTGACTGGAATTCCAGGGATGTGGAGCTGATACTGTCACGTGATCGGAACCCCAGTGCTGACATTGTCATGTGACTGGGATGCCAGGCTGCAGCGCTGACACTGTCACGTGAGTGGGGCACCAGGGCTGTGATGCTGACACTAAAATCTACTTGCGGATTGACCAGTTTCACCCCGTTGTTGTTGCTTTCTGTTTGCAGACTGACAATAGAATGCACTGATGAGGACGGCATGATGTACCCCATGGCAGCCAGCCACCTTCTGAAGGATGGACAGGTATGGAACGTCTGAAAGCTGCATGGTCTGATCAAAACATCACATTTTCAAAATGAAAACAATGATCTAGATTTGGTTCTGCATATCTAATTTAGATACTGGCGCACTTATTGAACATCTGTCATCACATATAAGGGAATACTTAGTCAATTTAATAGAACCGGTTACTGCATAAGCCTATGGTGTTAGAGTTTTGGCAAGCTTGCCAAAATTAATTTCCGACATTTGCACTTTAAATATCTCAAAAGTTAGCCATTTAAAATCAAAGTTACTTCAATCTAATGTTAGGTAGATTATAATGATCAACCTAATAGCTTTATCTCAGGAAATAACAGAAACTCAAAATCATCAGACTATGCATCTTTAATTAAACTTAAAGGTCATCAATTTCATGTCATGTGTAGCTGCTGGACTGAGTAGGCGGGCGGGGAGACTCCGAACGGAGCAAAGCCGAGAGCAGAGGCCCTTTTCAAACCACCCTGCCCACACACATTATTATGTAAAGGCTATATGTATGTAAACTATAGTCTTATGTGAAGACTACATGTGTGTAAACTATAGTCTTTCGTCCTTATTTCACGTATAACTGGTTTCTTCAAAATGATTATGAAGGAAGAGACAATATCAAGGCATAACTCACAACGCATTATTTCATTATTATGCACGTCTTGTTGGTCATGTGCACGTACCTGCCTCTTATTTCGCCTCTTATTTCGCCCCGTCTGCCCGTTCCGTTTGCAGCTGAAGCCTGAGCACCTGGGCCTGTGCAGCGTGGTGCTCGCCAACAACGCGCAGGCGCCGCTCGTGTTCCGGATGTGCACGGCCGAGCCCTTCTACCTGGTGCAGCTGCACCCGACCACGAGGCACCCCTTGCACCAGCTGCTTGAGTCGGCCCAGTCCACCCTGCCCCCCCACCACAGCATGCTGGTACGCAGCTCCATCG
Organism: Branchipolynoe longqiensis; assembly: GCA_030323885.1. Lineage (NCBI taxonomy): Eukaryota > Metazoa > Annelida > Polychaeta > Phyllodocida > Polynoidae > Branchipolynoe > Branchipolynoe longqiensis. The sequence goes on along the minus strand of JASIRB010000655.1, from coordinate 106,133 downwards.
TATCCAGTGTCGCGGTTTAGATTCTCAGTGGGTTTACAGTCTACGCTCGGGGTTCTGTGCATGCGCGTATTCGATTAACATGACTCGGGTCACCCGAGTTGCTAGAAATTCACTCGCGGCGTTGACAAAAACATGTGCTGTGTGCAAAAAGTCCCGACCGCAGCTTGGCTGGGGTTGGCTAGGAGCGATAACGTCACATTTGTGTGTCAAAAAGTTGCTTGGCTCACCCGAGTTGATTAATCGAATATGCTGAAATGCCGTTCGATTTTTATGCATGTGCAGAACCCCAAGCGTAGACTCTAAACCCACTGAGAATTTAAACCGCGACACCGGCACCACAGTAGACATTCAATCAATCAATCAATAGGATACCTTTAGCTATAAATATAATAGGCCTTGGACCTGTTAACCACTCTTAATTAATAGAAATAGAGACAGTTCTTCAGATGTGGTGGATTGTAGTGACACTGGCTCCAAGTTGTATGTAATGCTTGACCAGTATGCATCCAACCAGGATGTGAAACAGTTCACCGTCTCTGCTGTTATGACACTCTCCTGAAAGTTGTTCCATAAGTCAACCACCCTAAAGCTGAAGAAGTTGTCATAGGTTCATCCTGGGGTACCGCTTCTTCAGTTTCAGGGACTGTCCTCTGGTGTTGGAGTCTCTGATAAGGGGACTGTCTGTCTTGTAGACGTGTTGGTAGACCCTGGTCGAGTCAAACCAATGACTTACAAATTGATACTTGTTGCTTTCTAGCCAGGCACTCAGCATTATTAGGATAGGGCAAGGACTGGTTGGCTCAGTGTCAGTATAATGTGACTGAGTGGGATATCAGGTCATGGTGATGGTGGCCTGATATCCCAGTGGGGCAGCACTATAAAGTCGACATGCGCACTCAAGTCGGTACCCGTCCTAATATAACCTTAGATGTTGCTAGGATGTAAAACAACAACAAAACAAACAAACTGTCTTGTAGATTCCATGGAGATATTTAAATGCTTCAATTAAATCTCCCCACTCACTGGATTAGTGAGATATGTGGATCCAGGGGCAGTATGCACCAATTGGTGTTAGGGCCATAACCGCGGTTTGGCAAGCTCCACACGGCTAACTGTGGAAAATCCGTATGCATCAATCGGTGCCAGCGCTAACCGCGGACTTTAACCTAGGCTAAGCTAAACCACTTTCAGATTTGGGGTAACGGGCTACCCGGTCCGGTTAGTGTGGCGGCCGCCGATATATTAGAGCCAAATCTATTCAATGCGATCATATTTAACAGATTTACATACTCAATAAGTGAAATTTAATCAAATTAACCTTAAAATCGAACCGTTATTAACGCTCCCGCCGCATTGGCGGCGTTATTCATATTGTCGAATCGACGAATGTAAAGTAAACAAATCGCCGCCACCGCTTCGACGTCGATATCCATACTGTCGCACCAACAAAACACACATCACCGCTGCTGCCGAATCGGCAGCAATATATTATACCCAAATCTATTCAATGCGATCATATTTGACAGATTTACAGATACAATAAGTGAAATTTAATCAAATTAACCCTAAAATCGAACCGTTATTAACGCTCCCGCCGCATTGGCGGCCTCATTCATATTGTCGAATCTAGGGAATTCCCAAATCTATAAATAACTTCACGGTTAGCTACCTGCCCCAGCTAGGACATTGGTGCATACGACTTGACCTATTTCTCCAACCCGCCGCTACCTGGAGGTAGCTATCCCAGAGCTAGCCATTAGCACCGGCTAAGCCTAACCCTGATTGGTGCATACGGCCCCTGATGGCGCCAACGGCAGTGTTAGGCTGCAGGTACCGGGAGGGGGGGGGGGGGGTAACAATAGTTTAGTTAGGTTTACTTAGGTCTTTCCTGTTTCTTTCGCCATGATCACCACGTGTGGTGTGCTGGTGTTTATCTCATGTCCACTTAGCTGGATTCGTAGTGTACTCAGGTCATGCGGCATTGATCACAATCGTTTATTTATATTCGCATAAAGGATCAAGAAGCGTGTCCTCAAGTCTCGTCAGTTATTATGAAATTCGGAAATCGTTTAATAAAGATTATGTTTAAATAGGCATATTATCCTTCATCTATGACGTAATAGACTGCTATCATCACCCCTGGCGCCACTCAGTGGATGAATTTAACACTACGGTCGGGTTAGAAGTCAGCAAGCACTACCTATTTATATCTTCTTATGTTGGATATACTAGTATTATTTCCAATAACTGTTTTCCTAGATATATATGGTTAAATTGTCATTGAATGTCTTTAGAATATAATCTTGCACATTCCTAGAATGCAAAGACTGTAACCAATGACATAATTTCCAGTGACGATGCTTACCTGGATCCCTTCGATGAGAGTCTTTGTTTTTGTGGGGTTTTTGTGATGGTGTATTTATGCTGCCCATAACGGTTAAGTCGAATGACTTGTTTTCGCTGGTTTGTCTCGGCCGGGGATCGATGCCCGGGAGGCATCCCAGACACTGTGCCACAGGTTGCGCTGGTTGATTAAGGCGGCTGTTGTGTTTTGCCGACAGGTACATGTTGGCTTCCGGTTGACCCGCGCGCTGCTCGAGCACCCTGAGGAGCTGGCGGACGGCGAGCAGGACGGGGTCACGTTCGAGGTGCATGGCAACGAACGCAAGCTGCACTTCCACAAGCACCTGGTCGTCGAGTTCAGCAGCGGCGCCGTCCAGGTAGCCTCACGGCGGCCCCTCACTGCAGCCACCAAATGTAGCCCTCCACAACAGCACCTCATTACAGTCCCCCACTGCAGCCCCACACTGCAGCCCCACACTGCAGCCCTCCACAGCAGCCCCTCATTGCAACCCCTCACTACATCCCCTCAGTATATCCCCCATTACTGCCCTTCACTGCAGCCCCCCACAGCAGCCCCTTATTACAGCCCCTCATGGCGGCCCCTCACAGCAGCTCCTCACTACTGCCCTCCAGTGTGGCACTTCACTGCAGCTCTTCACTGCAGCCCTCCAGTTTGGCAATTCACTACAGCCCCTCACTATAGCCTTCCACTACAGCCCCTCACTACAGCCCTCTCACTACAGCCCTCACTACTTCGTCTTGTTGACAGTGCCTGCCCTTGATGGTTGTATGGTGTGTACTTGTGTGTGTTGACTAAGTTCTCCCATCTCGTTGACAGTCCTTGTGTGGTGTGTTGACTAAGTTCACCTGTCTCGTTGACAGTCCATGTTGTGTGGTGTGTTGACTAAGTTCTCCCGTCTCATTGACAGTCCATATTGTGTGGTGTGTTCACTAAGTTCTCCCATCTCATTGACATTCCATGTTGTGTGGTGTGTTCACTAAGTTCTCCCATCTCATTGACAGTCCATGTGTATGGTGTGTTGACTAAGTTCACCTGTCACGTTGACAGTACCTTCCCCTGGTGGCAGTGTGGTGCATGTGTTGACTAAGTTCACCTGTCACGTTGACAGTACCTTCCCCTGGTGGCAGTGTGGTGCATGTGTTGACTAAGTTCACCTGTCTCGTTGACAGCGCCTGCCCCTGGTGGCAGTGTGGTGCATGTGTTGACTAAGTTCATCTGTCTCATTGACAGTGCCTGCCCCTGGTGACAGTGTGGTGCATGTGTTGACTAAGTTCACCTGTCTCGTTGACAGCACCTGCCGCTGGTCGCCCACCTCGTGCTGCCCGTGCTGCAGGTGTCGGTCCCGGAGCTGGACTTCGGCACGTGCCTGGTCGGACAGACGCGGGAGTGCCAGTTCCAGCTGACCAACCCAACCAGCTCGGCCACCGAGTGGACCTCCGTCATCGGTAAGTAGCGGCTCAGTCGGTGACACACCTGCAACCAGACGCAATGGCCGAATGAATTGAGCATTCGCCTCCCGTTCTGGTAGGTCGCGGGATTCGAACTCGAGGGTTCGAACCCTGGCCGAGTCAAATCAATGACTTAAAAATGTATACTTGTTGCTACCTAGCCTGGCACTCGGCTTTACTAGTATAGGGCAAGGAGCAGTGGAATGAGGAAGACCAATTGTCCGCGATTGAAATTTCTCCTGCTTAATCAACTAATGTACCAAAAATAAATACACGAGCACGCTGGAACCAGTGTCATTGAGCCGGCCGAGTTCTTTCAAGTCGATTTAACAGAGGATAGAGAATGTTTAAAGCCTTGGTAAAGGAAGCTGAATCAATCAGCGGAAAGGAATAGACAACACATATAATAAGGATAACAGTCATAGTAGGAATAGTAATAGATGAAAGTAGTAGTAGTGATCTGTTTAATAAAATAGTTGTAATAATAATACAATGATAACAACGATAACAATAATAACATTTATTATTATAATCGCACTAATAATGGTAATCGTTGCAGAATCTCAGTCTGACACGTGCACACCAGAGACGTTCAGGGTGGCCCCCGACTCGGGCTCCCTCCAGGCCTACGTCACCTACGTCTCCAAGAACAAGACTCTCATCAAGGTCTTCTTCACCGCCAAGTGAGTGGTGCCTGTTGGGTATTTACACCGCAGCAACATCTCAGGTCACAGAACCGACTTAAAACTGCATAGTCCGATGAAAGCATCAAATTTGCCAAACCAAAGCAGTTATCTAGATTTAACTCTACATATCTAACTTAGATACTAGTGCACTTATTAAGCGTTTGTCACCACAGAGAAGGGAATACTGAGGCAACTTACTAGAACATGTTACTGCAGAAGCCTATGGTGTCAGAGTTTGGACGTGCTTGCCAAAATAAGTTTGTATGATTGCACTTCAAATATCGCAAAAGTTAGCCATCTAAAATCAAAATTACCTCAAACTAAAGTAAAGTAGATTATAATGATTAACCTAGCATACATATCTCAGAAAATCACTAAATCTCAAAACCATCGGACTATACAGCTTTGATGCGCGAAAAGGAAGAGAGGAAGGCAGGAGTGGAAAAACAGGCGTTTATTGACGCCCGAACATGAACAGTATACAGAAGAGGATAAACAGGCTCATGAGGAGCAATGCACAATAGAGAGGCTCATGAGGAGCAAGTCAAGAGTATGTACAGGCTCATGAGGAGCAAATCAAGAAGAGAGGGGCCCATGAGGAGCAAATCAGGAGTAAGTGCAGGGTGCCCTTAGGGGGCCGAGTCAGTGTTTGTAGAGGGTCAGCGAGGGGGTGCCGAGGAGCCCTCCACCAGCTGAAAAGAGAGTTTTTTAGAGAGATGGGTGGGTGGGTGGAGGAAAAAGGGGTAGAGAGCAGGACGGCGGCTGGAGGGCGAGTGCCTGAGGGAGGCCGACGGGCGACCTTATAAAGGAGGAGTAGGGGGCGACGGCAGGTGAGGTGTGAATGCTGCCGGCCCGGGGGAGGGCGAGGGGACGGTGAGCAGCGGGCGTCGGGCTAGGCGTGAATGCTGCGCGACAGCCCGGGGCGGGGGAGGGAGCGGCGGCGTCGCGTGAGGCGAGAACGCTGCGCGACAGCCCGGGGCGGGGGAGGGTCTCTTCCTCTCCTCGCATCAAATGCAATGCTTCGCATTACGACCAATTGTGACAGTGTGCGATCATGGCGATTCTATAGTGCTGCCTCTCTGGGACACTAGGCCGCCAGCACCATGACCCAATATCTCACTCAGTTACAGTATACTGGTGCTAAGCCAACCAGTCTTTGCGACATACTGAGTGATATGGTGGCTATCTGCAAACACTGAGGGCACAGTTGCTATGGTTACTGACCTGTCAATCATGAGTCTTAACAACAGTGGCTATTTGGTTTGAAACTGTATTCAACTAAGAGTAATGGCCATGAGGCAGCATTATTTCTCATAACATAGCTATAAATATCCAACTAATTCAAAGGTAAATGTCCAAATGTCTTGGTGTGTGTGTCAAAGACCGGTCGGGTGTGAAGGTCAAGAATTTATGCAATCATATACATCAATAGACATTAAGACTCAAATGGAGAATATCCTGTGGGTACGTGTTGTTGGTTTTGGAGTTTTGTTATTTATATATTTATTTATTTATTTTACCTCAGTCCGCCAACCATATGCTAATATAGACTGCATGCACGCTGGTACCAAGACCCCCACAGCTTGTTTATAGCTGATTCTTAATACGCACCTTCTGTTCGCATTTAGACACAGTCACCATTCACCTTTCCGCAGGTTGGCGGTGAATATTTGATCTTCTCCTGTCTGTGTTTGCTCACGGTGGATCATTAACCATGTAATGTCCAAAACAGCGAATACTCAATTCTCACCTGAAGACATGCAAATGACATCTGACACCGTCGGCTACTGCAGTAACAGGTTCTGTTCAATTGCGCCGGTTTTCCTTTGTGTGTGATGAGAAGTATTAATAAGGTCACCAGTATGTAAGTTAGATATGTGGAATCAAATCTACATAATTGCTTTGATTTGGAAAATTTGATATTTTCATCAGACTATGCAGCTTTAAAGGTATTAATATCTATTGAAGTGGAAATCCTAAACCAAGAACTAAAACTGTGCATGTAAATGTAAAATGATTTAATGTACCTCATACTCATTACTTATTGTATTGTGTACACTTAAATTTCAGAATCTACTTCACACTTCAATGTAGTGTATTAACCATGTAAATAAATTGGGTAAATACCGATATATAGCTGTAACACTTACGGTCAGAAGACCAGTGATACGGCACTGACAAAAGATATATACAATAAAACCTCTCTAACCGACCACCTCCACAGATCGACCACTCCCCAATATCGATCCCTTGATTTGGGTTCAAACAATACCATTGTAACCATATTCTAACTCCCTAAACAGACCACCTCCTTAAATGGACCACTTAAAGTCGGTCCCATGGTCGGTCGATTTAGAGAGAGAGGTTTTATTGTATATGAATTTTTTTTAATTTAAAAATAAAAAAATTTAAATGGCCGCGCCCTTCCCATGCTCGCGTAGTAACGGATAAACAAGCTCTCACTATTAAGGCGCTCCATCCTGTGTGTCGCTAAGTAAAGTGTGTGGTGAATAATGTGTACCACTACTAGCACTAACCCACATTCATGTTTGTTTTGAAGGCACAACGAAGACTACAGTGCCGTCATCCTGTTCAACGGAATGCTGGGAGAAGCACCATGTCGCGTGGAGATAAAAGGTCAAGGGTCATACGACGAAAAGCATGAGTCGGTCCTCAATATATGAGGTCACCTGTCCGGAATAGGGAGTGGATTATGGTGTGCTTTGTGTTTCTTTATGTAAATATGTATGAAGCGCGTGTAAATAAATTACGAAGCTGTTTTGTACAGAGTAAATAGCAATTATATATATATAGATATATCTATGTACATATATGTAGACAAATCTATATCTAGATATATTTATATATAGAGAAATATAGATATATGTATATATATATTTATACATATATATGTATACAAATATATATGATATATATTGATATATATGTAGATACATATTGATATATATATATATATCAATATATATGCCTGTTAGGAATGGGCCATTTTTCGTCATAAGGAAAAACAAATATAAATCAAATGTATTATCGATTGTATAAACGAGCAAAAGATTGTGTGATATGTTAATGTTCATGTAGTTGTATTGAGGTATTGCTGACCACAGGGGGCAGAGTGAAACTCGGCGAGAGGGGGATAGCATGCTATTTATTATTAATATATCAGTTTGACCTGTGCCTGTGATTCAATAAATATATTGCAAAGATTTCTACTGAAGCATTTATGTTATTGTGTGCAAAGTGTTATATTGAATTATTTCTAGGTGCTATATGCATATGTGACCCATATCATATCAGATATTAAGTCGCCAGGACTAGTAACGAAAATCAGTCAAAATAGAAATTCAGGTGATTTTTCAGTTAACTTTCAGAATGACACAATAAGCTTCCTTATATCAATTTTGTACACATGTAATGCCAATGTCATTTTAAAACAACTATTGTTAGGCACAGGAAATGGTATCTTTGACTACATTATTTTCTAACCTTAGTTCCTCCCCCCCCCCCTCCCCCCAAACACACAAAGTTCTAATTTCAAATTTCACAAATTGTCGGAAACATAGGGGCATATGGCAGTCACCAGAAGGGATACACAGCTGACAGCAGTCTCGAAATGGAGCTTCTTAGCGAAAAAGTGAAATGTTCCCAATTCATTTATCCGAAATGCTCCTCATGCCAGATTCGGTGTGACAGATCAATTAACTACAGCACCCTCTAGGAGAGGAAGTAGGAACCCTCACTATGGTCGTAACAGGAAGCCAGAACCACCAAACCAAGAAGAGGCAATGAGTGACCTGCTAGTTGGAAAGTTGTCTCTGCAGTCATTCATTCCTGGCTGCCTGATTTGTGGTGCTGGAACACACTGGCTGCTGTTTGTATATTGAGGCGCCACTAAGGGAGTTCGACCATTTGGAGAAGTGTGTGTGTTTAATTGAATAAAAGGACAGTTTGTTTTGTGTGAATAGTTTAAAAGGCAGCTTGACAATGTGCTAACAACAATATCAGATGAACCTTAGATTCCAGGATCATCATAATCATGCTGTCGGTCGCGATGTGACAAAGACTGCTTTCATTACTTGACTGCCGCTCTCCATTTAGCTCTCTGCTGTGAGAGTTGCGTCCATGAGTCGGTCTTAATGTCTCTCAGCTTCAGGTTTCTCTTGATGGTGTCCTTGAACCGGAGACGAGGGCGCCCTCTCTTTCTGTAACCAGAAGACAGTTGAGAATAGAGGATCTCATTTCATGAAAGCTGCCTGCAAAAGTGTTGAAGTGCTGCTGGCTTTTGCAAGTTACCAGCGGCACTCTCTCGGGGAGCAAATAGAGGTTTCACACTGGCAAGAACATGGCAAGACAGGCACAAAACTATTTGTCCCTGCAGTGGCTGGTCGGGAGATGTTGGGAGTTCCAAACATCAACCGCCCTTAATGCTGCCACAGTGAAATGGTTTTCAGTTTAGGGTTTGCTCCCTTAGCCTTCGGTTCTGTCAAGAACCTGTACCATAAGGCAGTGGTTTACAACTTTGCAAGGCAGGGGCGTCAAACTCCCTGAGGTATTGCTATACCTGCAATACCTGCATTCCAGGATACACCCACCTAAAACCATCAGATTCAAATCCAAAACTGAACAGACCCTGATGGTGGAGTCTCCGACTTTGCCTGAGCGTACAGGTCAAACACGCTAATCTAATCTAACGGTACAACTATTGGATATATTTAGCAGTTAGTTCCCGAAATCGAGCTTGAGGTGTAAAGCCAGCCCTGAGTTTCACCAGATGTCATAATTTAGATAGTAAATGTACATAAAGAAAGAGGCGAAATAACTTACAAGGAGGTTCAATCGGAAAATATACAACTAGAAAGCTCCAGGTATGTGATATAGAATCGTCTAACCAATAACGGCAAATAAAGCCAGGAAACACAAAATCAAGTTCTTAATGTGAAACACTTCCACCCAATTAAAGTTTCCACAATGCAAACTTGAAAATAGTAATATCTGAAGAAATGGGAACATGTTTGGACTCATGCAGACCAGTGCAAAAGACATTTGCTATATCGACCAGAATAGGCAAGCGTATCACATGGAGACCAGTTAGATAAGCATCGCTTTTCTGGGATCCTTTCTGTCTGTAAGGAATTTGTATGCATTTATTGTATCACCTCAATTTATTGTAAACATACCTTGCAGAGAGTTAAAATAAAAGAATTGAATTGACTCCATGAAGGAAGCAAACTGAAATAACCTCTCACATGCACATGCAATAATCCCTGCCATCTGTTCAATTAAACAACCTCCAAGTCGAACCTATGTCAAGGTTAGAGTTGCATAGTCCGATGGTTTTGAGTTTCTGAGATTTTCTGAGATAAATACATTAGGTTGATCATTATTATGTACCTTACTTTAGCTTGAAGTAACTTTTATTATAAATGGCGAAATTTTGAGATATTTGAAGTGGAAACATGCCAAATTAATTTTGGCAAGCTTATCAAAACTCTGGCCCCATAGGCTTCTGCAGTAACAGGTTATATTCAATTGCCTCAGTATTCCCTTCTGTGTGGTGAAAAATGTTTAATAAGTGCACCACTATCTAAGTTGGATATGTAGAATCAAATCTAGATAATTGTTTTGGTTTTGAAAATTTGATGTTTTCATCGGACTATGCAGTTTTAAGCAACACTGAAAAACAGATCAGTAAATAACCATACTCCCAAAATACAGCTAATTTCGCTCATAAAGGCACATTATTAATAACAGACAACCCAGTTAACAACACAACCATATCTGTAAGTATATATATATATTAGATATAGGTTCTGGCTACAAATGACAGAGAAACAAGAGAGTAATTGGTTGGCAACTTTTATATATCAGTATATCAACTAATGGCTCGGGCATACCCATACCATAAAAGGAAAATTATGAAGAGTGGGATGAGTCAAACACCAGCAGCTGCTTATATAGGCTGGCACAGCAGCACACCTCCACAGCACACGAATCACAATAATTAGATAGATATGAGAAATTCAAGCAATGACATAATAATAACAACAATAGCAAAAGTGTATTTTCCGCTGCCTATAGAAGTATAACGTTTTATACGCCCTATGAAGAACAATTATTCTGAATTGTGTATGAGGACAGGCACATAATGAAAGCCGCGACCTCCTACCTAGAATCCAAAAGCTCATGAAGAGCACACCAGATTGCGCAAGCCCTTACAGAGTCACAGAAAAGGATACTCCATGGCATCACCAAAGCCTTAGGTGGATGGCTACCAAGCCCTCGGCTTGAGTTCTCCCTCATACTGATTGCCTGTCCTCCATTATTCCCAGTCAATCACTCACACATGACCATGACAAAGCAAATGTGCTAAGTAACAAGGTGGGTCCTGCTGCTTCGCTGGACAACGTTGGCCCAACGTGTTACTAACAACTCCATGCCACTTGTATGTATATATCAGTAATTGGTTGAGCTATAAGCAGAAAATTGTGGTTTTAACAGCTAATATTATCTCACTTTAATACTTATACCGACATGTATTCTCGATATACTATTTTTGTTTATTAATATTCTTGACTTGAACGATGGCTGGAAGACAACATAACATTATAGTATCTGCCGAATCATTAATTCAAATTCTAAATAAGACTGATCTAAACACAGCGATGTTGTTCTAAGTCTCATAGTTGTGGGTTTTTGTTGTTATTGCTTAAGAAGCCATGCAACATACTATTGGACATTTCAAACATATTTATAATTGGAGTTGACTTGGACACATAATTTATTTTGAGACCGACATCTTTGGAACATCCGGAAAGCTAACATTCCAGTGAACCTTCACATTGCAAGAATCTCTGAGTTATTATATAAGAATCTGGTGAATGTGAGCATTGGCCTTTACCGACACAACCAAAGTAGCAACTTTGCAAGAACAAGTAGCGCGCGAAACGATTCATATGCATCCGAGACGCCACCAAGCGGTATATGACGGAACCACGGATTAACCTGCAGGTAGCCTTGGTCAAATCTTAATTGGATTGTACACGTTTGCCAAAAATTAAAAGATTCTGAATTGCTAAATTATGCTGATCAAAATACGTTTTGAGCAAGTTATATAATCGCATTAAATGCACTTATCAAAATTCACAGCAAACAATTTATCGCATTTCTATTTCACTGCAGTGTACCAAAGGTCAAGGACACATACAGTCATGGCTGAAAGTAAATGGTCGAATAATAAGGACGACTACGAGTTACATGATGTTATTGGTAAGTACTGTATTTGTTATCGGTTATGTTTGCGAAATTATGTTGTGGATAATATAGACTGTAGATTTTTGGAGTCGGTGTATGTGTGAATGAGTGTGTGAGATGTATGCGCCGTTTGGAAGCTCCGAACGCCGAAGCACTGATTCTCTGGCTCAGTCAGTGACTGACACAAAGTGACAGTCACATACAGTGTCAGTGTGACTGAATGATGAATCAGTGAATGACTGTCCCAGACAGGGGGGCCACACATTACAACAGAAACTCACCTCATCATCCTCATCCTCATCCTCATGATGTACTCGCACAACACATTCTACATTGTGATTCTTTGTAGCGGGAATTGAGTTCGAAGTAAAAACTGACGACACAGTCAGATACTGAGATAGTGATGATAATCATTTTATTTTTTTATTGAGGCTGTATTTTAGCTATGTGAGTATTTATTTTAAAAGCATTTTATCTCAATGGAACATATTCCAATGGAAAGAGCTTTAAGAGACCTTAAACTTAGTTGACACAACTTGTCAACTACTAGAAGTGATGGAAATTTGGACTGACTGGCTGGATCATGGCCTGGCATGGGTAGGCACATGCATACAAATTTAGAATACTTTTTTTTCTTATCTGACTGGTCTAGAATTAAAGAGCTTAACTTACAGATAAAAACACTTCTTAGTTTAAAAAAATGTATTCACTATGGACAAAGTTACTGTGATTTGAAGTTGTAAATAATGATGGGTTTTTGTACTGTTATTATAGTCAGGCAAGTGAAGTAAATAAGGGACCAATTATGCCAACTGTTTCAGGTAAACTAGATGGAGCTATTTTATTTGTTATTCAAAACTTATGAAAATTAGCACACTTATGCTTTCAAGGGTGCTGATTTCAGATCTGGTCTCGGTTTTAGGATTCCCCCTTGAATAAAATAATGATTTCTATGGCAGATTGCGATAAAATCTACAAAACAGTTGGCCAAATCAGAATGGTTATTTTGTTATGAATTGCTCTTTTTGACATTGTGGCTGAGTAACTTGAGTAAGTTACTGTCCTACCTACTTATCGGGTACTAACTTGCTACTAAATCTACTTAGACTACCTTAGTCTTCACTTGGCCTGAGCTTGGGTCTTGGGGATAGTATCTAGCCTTCTCGGGCTAGGCTACTACTGCTGCCAGTGCCCAGTCCTAGGCTAGACCTAGATATGCAGCCGCACCCAGGCCCCAGTGGCCAGTACAATTGAGTAACGTGGATCATCATCATAGGAGGATGTGAACTATTTATTAATACAGGCACTGTGAGTGTAACATTCGTTATTGAACTTATTCACTGTAGAAAGCTAGCTAACGGACTAAACAGTGTCAGTGAGTGTTTAAATTGGCATTATTTATATAATTGAAACAATTTAATTTTATGGTTCGTAAATATCCCTATGAATCCCATAGGATTGATGCAGTTATTGCTTTCCGCAGCTATTTTCCAGGGCGCCACGATAATTTAGTTATCTAGTATTAAATAGGATATTACATTTGAGTTTAGCATGCTCAACATGTTTATCCCAAACTTATTTCAGAATAAGAAAACTCTCCGTAATAATACTAATAATAATTGTAACTCGTGTAAATTTACTGCCTGAATATGAAAATTGTAAACAAATAAAGTACATAATTATAGCCACAACCTTGAAAAATAATCAAATTTAGTAAACAAACAAAAAAGTTTTAATTCTTATTTACCAATGAAAATAGTACTAACTTAACAGTAGATGAAAGATCTCCGCGAGTTAGCGGATTTCTGTAATTTTTTAGTAATTAGAGATTTGTGTTATTTCTTATTAAAATCTACCATATTCTATTATTTTCTCCAGCTATATAAATAACAGAAAATGCAAGGAATATTTTAAGCATTCAAACCTGTCCATCCAGTGGGGTTCAATTTTGTGGGATGGGCGGGGGGAGAAAGTTTGTCATAGTCATAGATTGTTATGGGAGGGGGCGGTTTCATCTAGTCTTCTCCAAGCAGAGTCTGCACTGTGCCTATCGCCGTGATCAGCCCTGGTTCAGAGTTTACAACTGTTGGCATCTCCAATATGGCGGCGCATCCGGTTCGTGATGCCACATGAATAAGATCTATTGCAAATGTTTCCTGGTGATGTGATACTTGTGTAATTTTGTATATATATACAGTAAAACCTCTCTAAATCAACTGACCTAAATAGTGGACGGCGCACTTTCAGTGGTGCCATTTAGGGAGGGAGTCGGTTTTGGGAGTTAGAATATGTGTGCAATGTTGCTGTATCAGCCCTGGTTCAGAGTTACAAACTGTTGCCATCTCACAATGATGGCGGACCGAGCTTTGCAAGTGTCCTGTGGGTCGTGACTGTTTATAAGTTAGAATATGGTTGCAATGTTGCTGTGATCAGCCCTGGTTCAGAGTTTACAACTGTTGCCATCTCCAATATGGCGGCGCATCCGGTTCGTGATGCCACATGAATAAGATCTATTGCAAATGTTTCCTGGTGATGTGATACTTGTGTAATTTTGTATATATACAGTAAAACCTCTCTAAATCAACAGACCTTGGGACCGACTTTAAGTGGTCCATTTAGGGAGGGAGTCGGTTTAGGGAGTTAGAATATGGTTGCAATGTTGGGACCCAAATGAAGCGATCGGTATAGAGGCTGGTGGGGGGGGGGGGGGGGGGGTCGATCCGTGGAGGTGGTCGTTAGAGAGGTTTTACTTACTGGTGACTATACTAAATATTCATGAGAGCCACATTGGTGATGACTTAATATTCATGAGGGCCCCACTAGTGATGACTTCATATTCATGAGAGCGCTACTTGAGATTAGACTTGACATTCATGTGGGCTCCTGGTGACTAGACTTAATATTTGTGAGGCTCCACTTGAGACTAGACTTTAAAGTTGCATAATCTGATGGTTTTCAGTTTGTGTAATTCTTTTAGGTAAATATATTAGGTTTATCTTCTTTCTTTTTTTAATTTTTTGTTTATTGAGGCTGTATTTATACTGTCCATAGCATATAAGCCCAGGTACCCAGGCTTGTTTTCAATGCTGGCCAGTTGTAGTGTTGGTGTTATCTTACCACACAGTGGCTGCTGATAAGGTATTTGATGGCCTGCATTTCAGTAGCAGATAGATAATTGGTTGGTATGGTTAGTAGCCTATGTTAGTTTTTTTGGATTTTCTTGGTATATATATGTATTTATTTTTCTACTCTTATTACTAGACTAGCCTACTCCTATTTACATATCATAGGCTTGTACGTAGCTGTGTGGTGTGTTATTTGGCTACTTTTGGCATGGTTACCTTCCATTGGGCGTCCCGCTGGTGGGCCGTGACATATCACATGCCCCTTTGCAGTGCAGCTTACTGGGGTTTCCTAGCCTTATTTTGCACAGATATTTTTTGTAAGTTTTTAGGTCAGGAATTTGTCGTTCCTTTACCGTTTGGGCATTCCACACCTTGGCAGCCATTTCCAGCGTGCTTCTCTCATGAGCTTTTATTTGGCTTCTGGTCTGCTTTAGTAGTGGCGCATTATTTGCTCTAGTAGCCCTTTGTGGTTTTGTTAGAAGTTTAATGTTTTGACTATAGCTATATGCTAATGTTTTCAAATGAATTATTCTCCTATTTTCTAGTAGTTTCACTTTGGTTCTTTTGTGTATGTCATAGGTTGGGTGCAGCTTATAATAGGTGTGGTTGTGGTGCAGCTTATAATAGGTGTGCTTGCCAACATTATTTTTGGCATGTTTTGACGTCAAATATCCCCAAACTTAACCATTTAAAGTTAAACTTACTTCAAACTAAAGTAAAGTAGATGATAAAGATTAGTATAATATATTTATCTCAGAAAATAGCAAAGACTCAAAAGGATCGAACTATGCAGCTTTAAATAACCAAACTCTAGGGTGCAGCTTATAATCTACGTTACTTTAGTTTGAAGTAACGTTTATTTTAAATTGCTAACTTTTTTTTAGATATTTGAAGTGCAACCATGCACAATTAATTTTGGAAAGCATACCAAAACTCTTGACACCATAGGCTTCGGCAGTAACAGTAACAGTTCTATTAAATTGCCTCAGTATTCTCTTTTGTGTGGCAGAAAATGTTTAACAAGTGGACCAGTATCTAACTTATTCTAAGTTAGATATGTAGAATGACTAGAATCCAATCTATCTAATTGTCTGAGTTTTGACAATTTGATACTTTTATCGAACTCTGTAGCTTTTAAAGTCAAAGACATATCTACACAGATGTCGGTATCACATGGGATGTTATGTGAGAGATGCTTGTCTGGAGGGGTGGTCGGATATTTTGGATTTTATATTTGACTGATTCTTTTCGGATATGGTCAAAATTTGCAACCATTCCGTCACTTTAGAAGTTCCTAAATTGATTAAATATTTTCCTTTTTATGTGAGGCCATTCTCATCTATACTGCAGATGTTTGACTACTGGTGTTTGTCTACAGATGTTTGACTGCAGATGCTTGTCGTGTTTCAGGTGCGGGCGCCACTGCAGTTGTCCAGGCGGCGCTCTGTAAGCCACGTCACGAGAAATGTGCCATCAAGAGAATTAACCTGGAGAAATGCAACACGACAGTCGAGGAGCTTTTAGTACGTATACCTGGACAGCCCGGTGTAGATACATTTTTTTTATTGAAAAGGAAACCTGTTTCTTCCGAGATAGTGGGGGAAACCGCCCGTTTTTCCAGTTACATTGTTATTTATTCTTTTTTTCCGATTTAGTCTCTTAGTGGTTAAAAAAACCCACCATGTTGTACATTAGCTAAATACATGGCCTGCTAAATAGCAACATACAAATGAACTAAACATAGAACTGTTAGGAATATTTTATTCATCACATAAAACTACATACTATAAAACCGATAAGGTCATGTATAACGACTTTCCATGAAAGCAGTCACATCTGTTGGCATTTAATAATCAAGTTCACCACCTCATCTAAACATCCTGTAGAAGTACACCAACTTTTGTGTCTTGGGTGTGGATGTTGGGGAGGGGGGTGGAGACCGTGTAGTACTTCCCACTGCCTTGAAGTACTCTACTGAGTGCGGTTTGATTTCCGCGAAAACACAGAGACTCCCATAGGCTTAGCATTGTCAGAGAATTGCCGGGGGGAGAGCTGTATGTAGGTCAGGTTTCATCGAGTAGTCTTGGAGCAGGACGTAGCTCAGGCAGTAGCGTGTCCACCTGTGAAGGTGTTGGTCATCCTATCGATCCTGCTCTGTGGACCCATTTGCAGTTTGGGCTATTTTCCGTTCCAACCAGTGGTCCACAACTGGTCATTCAAAGGATGTGGTAGGTACTGTCCTGTCTGTGGGAAAGTGCATATAAAAGACCCCTTGCTGATTATCGGAAAGAGTAGCCTATGTAGCAGCAGTGGGTTTCCTCCAAAGAAATATGTCAGAATGACCATAAGTTTGGTGTCCAATAGCCGATGATAACAATCAATGTACTCTAGATGTGTAATTAAATAAGCTTGACTTATTAGAGTACTCTCACTCTGCCCCATCTCTCAACGTGGGTTGAAAATAACTCTAGAAAAAGCTGAAGTAATAGGTGACGATGCGCATATGTGAAAATCTAAGGACGGCCTTACCTTTTGTTTGCAGAAAGAGATTCAGTTCATGAGTCAATGCAACCATGAGAACGTGGTTAGTTACCATACATCATTCGTCGTCAAGGAGGAGCTGTGGGTCGTCATGAAGTTGTGTGCTGGAGGTAAGTGTGTTTGTGTGTGCGTGTGCGTGATTCCCTCCTATCGTATTAACTTCCATTCGTCTTGGACTATGTGAATGATTCAGGCGCAAAAACTGACAAACGCCATCTGGGCTGAAATAAAACAATGACTACGTCTTTTGAGCTGAAGCTGCCATCATTCCGAGAAGCTGAAGCTGCCACATCCCCTATATGTTGCCTCCACAACATACCTAATGCCCGACTGAATATGAAATTGATAGGCTTTAACTCAAAAGCGCACCGATAAATCCTATTTAACAGAAAACAACTAAAAATGCATTTGTCGGGTTTTGTGACCGAACCCTTCAATTGTATCAACCTCCCCCCCCCCCCCCAGCTTCCCATGTGCGGACTGGTGGCGCCACCACTGGCTTCCTTTCCTCACAACATATTTCCAGTCTCCCTTAAAGCTGCATAGTCCGATGAAATATCAAATTTTCAAAACCAAACCAATTATCTAGATTTGATTTGACATATCTAACTTAGATACTGATGCACTTATTAAGTATTTGTTTTTGCGTAGAAGGCAATACTGAGTCAATTTAACAGAACCTGTTACTGCAGAATTATTTGGTGTCAGAGTTCTGGCAAGCTTGCCAAAACTAATTTTCCATGTTTGCACTCAAAATATCTTAAAAGTCTACCATTCAAAATAAAAGTAACTTTGAACTAATGTAAAGTAGATACTAGTGATCGATCTAATATATTTTTCTCAGAAAAAATACAGAAATTCGAAACCATCGGACTATGCAACTTTAAATAAACTACGACTAACCCTCTATATATTGCATTCTTCCTCGATACTGGAAAGCACCTGGAAGTTGTCACATGGTGGGAGGTTGAAGGAAACTAACCACCCTCAAAACCACCCTCTGTTAATGGAATGGTGTCAACAGTGCGTGGCTCCATTGGTCTTGTGCTTTTTCTGGCTGTTGTAGGTGAGAATGGTCTTTTAAAAGAGTCAGGTGCGACTTCTCTTGGTGGCCTGAGGGGCACCACCCAGTACCTGATAGTCGCGCATGCACGTGGCTGGTTTAGGGGGTCTTCACACATTACCCACCCATTTTGAAACGGTCTATATACTGACCCCACAGTGCGCAGTGGTTCCAAACTGTGCACTGGGTTTAGAGAGAGAGGTGGGGGGGAAAGACGCGTTAAAAATAAAACTGGAAACTATTCGTTGCTACCCTATTGTGTTGTGTGTGTGTGGTTTTTTTCTCTAGATCTTAAGGGGACATAATTCGTTAGAAACTAAAGTAGATTAGAAGTGGTGGGCGGGATCCGGTGGGTTACCAAGTGGAGGTCAGGTCAAGGGTCACAGGTGGGTTAGGGGGTACCTCACCAGGGCCCGCAGGGGGGGGGGGGGGCACAAAGGGCAAATGAGGTCACTGCGGCTTCCTGTTATAATGCAACTTGTATTGTTGTTAACCTGTCGTCTTGGTTGATTTATATATTTAATATGCTTTTTGCTTTAATTCACCTTTTTCTTTCACCTTTCATGTCACTGGGATTTACAGATTAAAAAATTGTACTAATGCAAGCACATCCTATTTATTCATGGTATGTTAGTCTGCTTTTTTTAACTCCCAGTCACACTATGGCTTTGGACCAAAGAATCCATAGCCATTGGCAACCTTGCGACCAAGGCAATGGTCACCGACCTCCTTGTTGACCAATTTGGTCACAATGCGGTTTTTAGTGCGGTAGCTGCAACCTCCTTGCGACACAAATATTTGGAAGGTCGGCGACCTCTAAAGACCATTTTGCAACCTCTTGGTGACCAACCTTTTCTGTGGCTGCAAGCAATAGTGTGAATAGGGTATTAGTAGTATTGAATTGGGGTACATGGCAGTCATGGATACCAAAATCGCAATATTGCCTTGTATTTCTGGTGCCTAGTTTCAAAGTGGAAATATGCGATGGTATTTGTTTAAAATATGTTTGTTAAGCTTTAGAGGATGGAGTGTATTTGTCTAAATGTACGTACTTTATGGAGATGGGAATGTTGAAAAGTAGCGTGACGTGAGTTTTGGAGGGCCCCTTGTCATTGACCTGGTTTCTAGTAATACTCCCCGCACCACACTTATAATTTTGTAAGAATACACTTTATTTTTAAACAAAATTATGTCTTCATCGATTGTCGCTGTAGACAAACTTGGTTCCGCTCCAATTGCTCAGTGGAATGTGGCAGTCTTGCAGTCTGTAAGATTGCAAACAAAGCAGAAATGTGGCCACATAATGTAAGAAGGCGAGCTGCCAGTTCTTGTTTGGTTTTTATTTCTCTCGTATTTATATAGGTTGACAATGAAACTAACGCGAAGCAATTCATTTATACGGAGTGACTATTGTCACAGTGCCGTGTCCCTAGCGCAAGATTCTATAGTCACAGCGCCGTGGTGTCTAGATTTTTCTACAATCACAGTTCCGCTCAGGGTTTGGCTTATGCTTATGGTTTGCGTTAGATATTTTGGGTAGGCACTGACTGGAGACTAAAAGAACGGTACCGTGGAGCAAGACGGCCGATCGATATCAACGGTACCGTGACAATAAAGGCGTCCTAATTTATAAGTAGGTCTGGGTAGGGACCCGCTGTAGGTAGGCTGTGCTGGTCAAAGTAGGCTGTGCTGGTCGATGTAGGCTGTGCAGTTTAAAGTAGGCTGTGCTGGTCGAAGTAGGCTGTGCTGCTTGAAGTAGGCTGTGCTAGTCGAAGTAGGCTGTGCTGGTCTAAGTAGGCTGTGCTACTTGAAGTAGGCTGTGCTGCTTGAAGTAGGTTGTGCTGCTTGTAGGATGTGCTGCTTGAAGTAGGCTGTGCTGCTTAAAGTAGACTGTGCTGCTTGAAGTAGGCTTTGCTGGTCGAAGTAGGCTGTGCTTGTCGAAGTAGGCTGTGCTGCTTAAAGTAGGCTGTGCTGCTTAAAGTAGGTTGTGCTGCTTGTAGTAGGCTGTGCTGCTTGTAGTAGGATGTGCTGCTTGAAGTAGGCTGTGCTGCTTAAAGTAGGCTGTGCTGCTTAAAGTAGACTGCTGCTTGTAGTAGGCTGTGCTGCTTGAAGTAGGCTTTGCTGGTCGAAGTAGGCTGTGCTTGTCGAAGTAGGCTGTGCTGCTTAAAGTAGGCGGTGCTGCTTAAAGTAGGTTGTGCTGCTTGTAGTGGGCTGTGCTGCTTGAAGTAGGCTGTGCTGGTCGAAGTATGCTGTGCTGCTTGAAGTAGGCTGTGCTGGTCGAAGTAGGCTGTGCTGGTCGAAGTAGGCTGTGCTGGTCGAAGTATGCTGTGCTGCTTGAAGTAGGCTGTGCTGGTCGAAGTAGGCTGTGCTGCTTGAAGTAGGCTGTGCTGGTCGAAGTAGGCTGTGCTGCTTGAAGTAGGCTGTGCTGGTCGAAGTAGGCTGTGCTGGTCTAAGTAGGCTGTGCTACTTGAAGTAGGATGTGCTGCTTGAAGTAGGCTGTGCTGCTTGAAGTAGGCTGTGCTGCTTGTAGTAGGATGTGCTGCTTGAAGTAGGCTGTGCTGCTTAAAGTAGACTGTGCTGCTTGAAGTAGGCTTTGCTGCTTGAAGTAGGCTTTGCTGGTCGAAGTAGGCTGTGCTTGTCGAAGTAGGCTGTGCTGCTTAAAGTAGGCTGTGCTGCTTAAAGTAGGTTGTGCTGCTTGTAGTAGGCTGTGCTGCTTGTAGTAGGCTCTGCTGCTTGAAGTAGGCTGTGCTGCTTAAAGTAGGCTGTGCTGCTTAAAGTAGACTGTGCTGCTTGTAGTAGGCAGTGCTGCTTGAAGTAGGCTGTGCTGGTCGAAGTAGGCTGTGCTTGTCGAAGTAGGATGTGCTGCTTAAAGTAGGTTGTGCTGCTTGAAGTAGGCTGTGCTGGTCGAAGTATGCTGTGCTGCTTGAAGTAGGCTGTGCTGGTCGAAGTAGGCTGTGCTGCTTGAAGTAGGCTGTGCTGGTCGAAGTAGGCTGTGCTGGTCGAAGTAGGCTGTGCTGGTCGAAGTAGGCTGTGCTGCTTGAAGTAGGCTGACCCACATGTGTGCATTCCGGGGAGCGTGTCAGTCTGTGTGTCCGTGTGTGTGACATGTCCGGGTGCTCAGTTGTTGGTGGTACAATAAAACTTCTCTAACTGACCACCTCTACAGATCGACCACTCCCCTATATCGATCGGTTTATTTGGGTCCCAAATGATCGCCCTTACAACACCATTGTAACGATTAAAACAACTCCCTAAACCAACCAGCTCCATAAATGGACGGTCCCATGTTCGGTGAATTTAGAGAGGTATTGCTGTATTCATTCTCCGTGTCGGCCCCCACCCCCCTCCTCCCCGGGCCATATTACGCAGGTTCGCTTCTGGACATCATCAAGCACCGCATGCGCACGTCAGACTGCAAGAACGGGGTGCTGGACGAGACCATCATCGCCACGGTGCTCAAGGAGGTGCTCAAGGGGCTCGAGTACTTCCACTCCAACGGCCAAATCCACAGGTGCGCGTGCGCAGGGAATTTGAGTAGCAATTTCTCCTTTTGCGCAGTAAATGTTTCCTAGTGAGAGATAAATCGGGGTTCGCACAATCTTGACAGGGCCTTGAATTTGAATGTGTCTCTTGAAAATGCCTTAAATTTGAAAATACCCTGAAAATACCCTGAAAAGGCAGTGGAAATTGACCGAATCTTTTTATTTTGGGGGATGAAAGAGGGCAAATTTGATTGACACCAGTGTTTTGAATAGTTACGTGTGTGGCTTATTAACTAATCTAGGACAATTGTTAAGTATAATAAAAATGTTAATTCCATAGTTGCTTCTTTTGCTTGATAAAAATAGAATACAGAAACCTGTTGAAGTAAGACCTTAAACAAATTAAATTCTTACCTGAAAAGGCCGTAAAAATGCCTTAAATTAGGTTGCTGAATAGCTGTATGAACCCTGCAAATACACGTTTTTGTGTTCACACGTTTCTCTGAGTTGTAAGTTGTCAGGCTAATTTTGGTTTATAAACAATTTCCACTTCTTCTGTCAAGCTATTGTACTGCCGAATGTATTGTGGTTTTGCGCAATATGCAATCTACGTAACTGGCCTGTCCTGATATGACCTTAGATGTTGACAGGACATAAAACTCCAACAACCAACCTAACTGCTATCGCAATTCACAATATGAACTCGAACAAAATGTTCACTGAGTTCGAGAGGGAGTGGTATACTTTATAGGCTATTTAAGGAAATGTGTTTGAATATAGCTTCATCATAGCTACATATAATTTCTATCATAACATTGTTTTCTTTCTTTTTTTTGTGTCCAAAATTGCATAATCCGATGAAAGCATAACATGTTGAAGCATTTTGTTGGATTTGATCCTACATATGTAACTTATATACTGATGTTCTCAGTCATGTATTACTGTTATAAGCAATATTAAGTCAGTTTAATCAATCTGTCACTGCTCCAAGTCATACCAGCTTGTGGTGCCCACCATTTCGGTGTGCTTGACCAAATGTATTTAGCATGTTTACACTTCAAAACACCCACCAATAGCCGATGTTTACTTTTTGTGCTGGAGGTCATTAAACAATTAAACACTTCAAATACCTCCAAAGTTAGCCATTTATAAGAAAATTTACTTAAAGCTGTATAGTCCGATAAAAGCATAAGTTTGTCAAAACCAAAGCATTTACAGTAAAGCTTCTCTAACCGACCACCTGTACAGATCGACCACTCCCCTATATCGATCGATTTACTTGGGTCCAAACAATACCATTGTACCCATATTCTAACTCTCTAACCCGACCACCTCCCTAATTGGTGCCAAGGTGGGTTGATTTATAGAGCTTTTACTGTATCTAGATTTGAGCCTACCTATCTAACTTAGATACTGGTGCACTTATTAAGCATTTGTTGCTGTATAGAAGGGAATGCTGAGTCACCTTAATAGAACCTGTTACTACTCAAGCCTATGGTACGAGTTTTGGTGTGCTTGCCAAAATTAACTTGGCATGTTTTCACTTCAAATATCTCTGAAGTTAGCCATTTATAATAAAAGTAGCTTGAAACTAAAGTAAGGTAGATTATAACAATCAACCTAACATATTTATCTCAGAAAATGACAGAAACTCAAAACCATCGGACTACGCAGCTTTAAAAGTAAAGTAATAATGGTCAAACTAATATATCTCTTTTTAAAATATGGCGGAAACTGAAACTCATCGGATTATGCAACATTAAGTTGAGTGTGCTCGTCATGTGTAACCTCTTTTAAATGTGTCTTCTTTAATTTATCCACAGAGATATCAAAGCTGGGAACATTCTACTAGGAGAAGATGGAAACGTCATGGTGGCCGGTTAGTACAAAACCCAGAGAGCGACTACTGTCGTGGGTTCAATCACAGGCAGAATCAAACCAAAGACTTGCAAAATTTGAGTCTCTCGCTACCTTGCTTCGCGGTCGGCATTACTAGGATTAGGCAAGGACTGGTTGGCTCAGTGTGGTAATATGATTGAATGAGATATCGGATCATTCTACCAGCAACACTATGTGGTTGTATCTAAAATGTTAATAAAATCTATTTACAGGGGCACATTGTCACTAGTCGGTACCTCTCCTGATATGACCTTAGATGTTGCTAGGATGTAAAACTAATATGTAAAGCCAACTCCAGTTCCAAAGCCTCCGCCTCCAGTATTGACTTACTTAGGTGTATTATGATGTATGTCCATGGTGCTCGAGAGGCACAGCGAAGTTGCACATAGCCAACTACATGTATTGTCTATCATCACCAGGGATGATATGTTTCGGTTTTTTAGTGGATTTCCGTGTTTTTCACAGCCTGGAGCTATTTTTGATATAGGTGTAAACGGAAATTTGCCGTCGGCATAATAATCTCGCCTTGATTTCTGGTTGTTTTTTTTGCCTGAAACCACTATCATCCTTGATATAATAGAGGTAAGCTAGCAGCTGCATCCTAAGTAATACACTACTGCGCAACCCTTCTCGGTGTTGCTCCACGTGCGTAAGTAACTTACGCTTGACCTGTGTCCATGTGCCGGGTGCTGACCCGTTGTAAGGTAGTGGCGCGTTGTTGCAGACTTCGGTGTGAGCGCATGGCTGGCGACAGGCAAGGACCTGGTTCGAGACAGCGTTCGACACACGTTCGTGGGAACGCCCTGCTGGATGGCTCCGGAGGTGATGGAGCAGGTCAGTCCAGCAGTCGTTACCGCACCACCTCAGCGCATTACCGCAGTGATCGATGTTCGAGTGGAAGATCTTCGCCCGCTTTTCTCTCCGTTCCCCATAGACCGTATCCGTCTACGCGAACAAACTGCAAACCACAATCAAAACTAATGAGGGAACCAAAGTAAATGTTTGAATGAGTACCAGTTGCCGCACCATTTTAGTAACATGTAGCTCTCAGTGTTAGAACATGCATTGATGTATGAGATTGCAATAGTTTTTCTGTTGGGTGGCATTATGATAGCCGAACGAATCACTGAATTTAATTGATAGAACAATCTTGTATTTAGCAAAATGGCGTTGACTTAGATGCTGTAGATTAGAGGTAAGTAGTATTCCAGTGGTTATTTCCTGTGCTTTGGTCGGTTCCAGCACACAGTAATCAGCTCGCCTTTGTTACAGTTATTGTATCTACATTGCTTACGCAGTCCCATTCTCTTATCACAAACCTGTTCATGCCAATTGTCAACAGAAATACTCATTTCCAAATATCCTAAAGAATTAGTGGGTAATAGTATATCAAAAGTTATTTATCAACTTTTAAACAAACTGCCAAGTTCTAAAATTTTGTCACGTGACCAGTGTACCAATGCTGTACCCGAAATTGGCCACTCTCGAACTGATCCCCTCTAATTAAATGACGCTATGACAATTTAGTTAAACCACTTCTGGCGGTGAATATATCCCCTGTTGGCGCCACGGTCTAAAACCACCATCAATCAGTAAACCCCCCCCCCCCCCCTCTCCGCTACAGTTTCTTGAGCTACACACCTAAAGAGGTCCCTACTTGTAATCTGCAATCGTAGTGATTGTGATGTGTCTGTAACTTGACGCGTTGTTTTAGGTCGCCTCACTGCATGCCTGGGCCAAGCTTTTCTCCCACACACACCGGCTCATTTGATGCCCAACTAAACTGAGCCCGGCTACAATGGGGTAATATTGGCATAATAAATATCCACGCCTTCTTTTGAGGCGCTGCTGGGTTTTTGTTTTGTTTCTTTGGTAAGTAATTTGATTCAGTAAACTATAGACCCTTTTAGCGCCGAGCCTCTGTGTGAATGAAGGCTACACTTGGTTGTTAGCGTGGGAAGCTTTGATGGTGTCTGACTCATTGCCTGTCATCTTGCAGGTTACTGGTTATGACTTCAAGGCAGATATCTGGAGTTTCGGCATCACTGCCATCGAGCTAGCGTCGGGTACCGCCCCCTATCACAAGTACCCGCCCATGAAGGTAACTATGGCAACTGTATGTGTACGGCTAGGGTAATCTTTACTAGCAGTTTATCAACAATGGTCGGTGAATGTATGTATTTGACATGTTTACACTTCAAATATCTGCAAAGTTTGCTATTTTGTTTTGTATATTTTAATGTGCCAATGTTATTATATGAGTGGGCCCGGGCGCGGTGGTCGAATCGGTAGAGTGCTGGCCTCGCGTACGAGAGATCGGGAGTTTGGTTAGGCAAGGACTAGCCCGTCCTGGTATGACGCGTAGCCGGGATGTAAAACTCGTAACAACCAACCAACAAGGACTGGTTGGCTCAGTGCCAGGATAATGTGACTGTGGGATATCGGGTCATGGTGTCGGCGGCCTGACTTCCCAAGTGCGGCAGCGCTAAAAATTCGCCATGAGTGCGCACGGTCATAAGTCGGTACCCATCCTGATCTGACCTTAGATGTTGCAAGAATGCAAAACTCCAACAATCAACCATTCTGACAGCCTTAACTACTGCAGGTTGAGTATTGTTAGATAGTTCTGACAGACGGAACTACTGGAGAGGTTGAGGTGTGTTAGATAGTTTTGACAGACTGAACTACTGCAGGTTGAGAAGTGATAGATAGTTCTGACAGACTAAACTACTGCAGGTTGAGGTGTGTTAGATAGTTCTGACAGACTGAACTACTGCAGGTTGAGAAGTGATAGATAGTTCTGACAGACTAAACTACTGCAGGTTGAGGTGTGTTAGATAGTTCTGACAGACTGAACTACTGCAGGTTGAGGTGTGTTAGATAGTTCTGACAGACTGAACTACTGCAGGTTGAGAAGTGATAGATAGTTCTGACAGACTGAACTACTGCAGGTTGAGGTGTGTTAGATAGTTCTGACAGGCTAAACTACTGCAGGCTGAGTAGTGTTAGATAGTTCTGACAGACTGAACTACTGCAGGCTGAGTAGTGTTAGATAGTTCTGACAGACTAAACTACTGCAGGTTGAGAAGTGATAGATAGTTCTGACAGACTAAACTACTGCAGGTTGAGGTGTGTTAGATAGTTCTGACAGACTGAACTACTGCAGGTTGAGGTGTGTTAGATAGTTCTGACAGACTGAACTACTGCAGGTTGAGAAGTGATAGATAGTTCTGACAGACTGAACTACTGCAGGTTGAGGTGTGTGAGATAGTTCTGACAGGCTAAACTACTGCAGGCTGAGTAGTGTTAGATAGTTCTGACATACTGAACTACTGCAGGCTGAGTAGTGTTAGATAGTTCTGACAGACTAAACTACTGCAGGTTGAGAAGTGATAGATAGTTCTGACAGACTAAACTACTGCAGGTTGAGGAGTGTTAGATAGTTCTGACAGACTGAACTACTGCAGGTTGAGGTGTGTTAGATAGTTCTGACAGACTGAACTACTGCAGAGGTTGAGTAGTGTTAGATAGTTCTGACAGACTGAACTACTGCAGGTTGAGGAGTGTTAGATAGTTCTGACAGACTGAACTACTGCAGGTTGAGGTGTGTTAGATAGTTCTGACAGACTGAACTACTGCAGAGGGTGAGTAGTTATAGTTCTGACAGACTAAACTACTGCAGGTTGAGGGTTAGATAGTTCTGACAGACTGAACTACTGCAGGTTGAGTGGTGTTAGATAGTTCTGACAGACTGAACGACTGCAGAGGTTGCGTATTGTTAGATAGTTCTGACAGACTGAACTACTGCCGGTTGAGTAGTGTTAGATAGTTCTAACAGACTAAACTATTGCAGGTTGAGGAGTGTTAGATAGTTCTGACAGACTAAACTACTGCAGGTTGAGTGGTGTTACATAGTTCTGACAGACTGAACTACTGCAGGTTGCGTATTGTTAGATAGTTCTGACAGACTGAATTACTGCAGAGGTTGAGGAGTGTCCGGTAGTTCTGACAGACTGAACTACTGCAGAGGTTGAGGACTGCGGTGTGTCCAGGAATCAGGGGACTGTTGTTAAATGTGATTTATGTGGTGCATTTGTGTGAGCTTGGCACATGATTGAGGAGTCCTGGTGAATTTGTGAAGTAGTTCTTTAGAAATGAGGTTTGTAAGGACAAAGGTTGCGGTGACTGTCAGGCCGTCACGGTCTGGTTCACTAGTTAATAGTGGAACCATTCTGGTAATGTGAACATTGAAGACATTAGCAGCCATAATACAGGCACAATCACTGCGCACACAAGCACTATTATGACACCGAGACGGGGTGGCCGAATGAGTTGATCGTTCGTTTCTCCTTTTTGTAGATTGCGGGATTCGAACCCATGTCGAGTCAAACCAATGACTTAAATGATACTTGTTAATTCTGCTTTGGAATAGTGCTTAAATGAAAAGCGGATCGTGGAACTTTTTGAGTGACACTGTATTATGTGGGAATACCTGAGTTCAGATGAGGAGGCAGTAGCGGGCAGAGGGTGCGACGGTCCCGGCCATCCATATCGGAGTATATTTAAAATGTCTTCACTGCTCACATTTCTCAGTACTAGACCCGATACTTGAGTTTTAGGGTGTGTACAATCAAGGAGCTGGCCCCGGGCATCACAAAACCTCTGCACGCCACTGGGAGGAGGTTAACGCTAGCAACAGCTGCTTTGCACCGTACTAGACAGTATACAAGAATAGTTACATTGATGTAAAAATGTGTGTGGGCTTTTATTTTTATTTTTTTGGGGCCCGTCCTGATTACCTTAGATGTTGCCAGGACGTAAAACACCAACAACGAACCTTTTTTTCCCTTTTTTTTTTGGCAAATGAGAAACAGCCTAGAGTTGTACTCGAACACAAACTTCGACCCTTCCGGAGCTAGCATCCTAACCATTAGGTTATCTAGGCTCCCTGATGCAGTCATCCTAACCATTAGGTTATCTAGGCTCCCTGATGCAGTCATCCTAACCATTAGGTTATCTAGGCTCCCTGATGCAGTCATCCTAACCATTAGGTTATCTAGGCTCCCTGATGCAGTCATCCTAACCATTAGGTTATCTAGGCTCCCTGATGCAGTTATCCTAACCATTAGGTTATCTAGGCTCCCTGATGCAGTCATCCTAACCATTAGGTTATCTAGGCTCCCTGATGCAGTCATCCTAACCATTAGGTTATCTAGGCTCCCTGATGCAGTCATCCTAACCATTAGGTTATCTAGGCTCCCTGATGCAGTCATCCTAACCATTAGGTTATCTAGGCTCCCTGATGCAGTTATCCTAACCATTAGGTTATCTAGGCTCCCTGATGCAGTCATCCTAACCATTAGGTTATCTAGGCTCCCTGATGCAGTCATCCTAACCATTAGGTTATCTAGGCTCCCTGATGCAGTTATCCTAACCATTAGGTTATCTAGGCTCCCTGATGCAGTCATCCTAACCATTAGGTTATCTAGGCTCCCTGATGCAGTTATCCTAACCATTAGGTTATCTAGGCTCCCTGATGCAGTCATCCTAACCATTAGGTTATCTAGGCTCCCTGATGCAGTTATCCTAACCATTAGGTTATCTAGGCTCCCTGATGCAGTCATCCTAACCATTAGGTTATCTAGGCTCCCTGATGCAGTCATCCTAACCATTAGGTTATCTAGGCTCCCTGATGCAGTCACCCTAACCATTAGGTTATCTAGGCTCCCTGATGCAGTCATCCTAACCATTAGGTTATCTAGGCTCCCTGATGCAGTCATCCTAACCATTAGGTTATCTAGGCTCCCTGATGCAGTCATCCTAACCATTAGGTTATCTAGGCTCCCTGATGCAGTCATCCTAACCATTAGGTTATCTAGGCTCCCTGATGCAGTCATCCTAACCATTAGGTTATCTAGGCTCCCTGATGCAGTCATCCTAACCATTAGGTTATCTAGGCTCCCTGATGCAGTCATCCTAACCATTAGGTTATCTAGGCTCCCTGATGCAGTCATCCTAACCATTAGGTTATCTAGGCTCCCTGATGCAGTCATCCTAACCATTAGGTTATCTAGGCTCCCTGATGCAGTCATCCTAACCATTAGGTTATCTAGGCTCCCTGATGCAGTCACCCTAACCATTAGGTTATCTAGGCTCCCTGATGCAGTCATCCTAACCATTAGGTTATCTAGGCTCCCTGATGCAGTCATCCTAACCATTAGGTTATCTAGGCTCCCTGATGCAGTCATCCTAACCATTAGGTTATCTAGGCTCCCTGATGCAGTCATCCTAACCATTAGGTTATCTAGGCTCCCTGATGCAGTCACCCTACCCACGCTTACCTGTGCATGTGGCATTTAAACTGGGGAGGATGAATGCATCAAATGGTACAAAAGGGGTACCCAGGTCTCATTATTTGTTTGCGTGAATGACAAAATGGAACCGCGGCTTGTGTTATCTAGGTCAAGGTTACACTCACTCCACAACCGGTTAAAGAAATCATACGGTTGCCAACAGAAAGACGAAAAAGAAAACATTCTCTTCCTCTGACTATCCCTTCATCGCACACTGAGAAGATAAAAAAAAGGGTCGTCTTTGTGATTTATGCAGTGAACACTAACTCAATCTGAGCCCTGTGTTTGTATAAGTATGTTGCCCGTGAGTTAGGGACGTAAACCATTTAGGCAAGATGCTATTTCTTTGCAACATCCCCCCCCCCCCCCGCCCACCTTGCCAGTAATAATAAAAGAAACAAAGCTAGACTCCGACTTGTCAACAACCGCAACGCCCAGATTCTTTTAATGCATGGTGTGACTGTTAGAGCGTGTTTGTAAGATTCCATGTATACGCTTGGCAGTGCATTATTTGTGGTGAGGTAGAAGTTATAAAACTACTGTTACATCTTTGTACCCGGACTGATGTGACCTCAGATGTTGCTATGGCAGCAAACCCCATGGACAATTAGCTTACCTAGGCTCCCTGATGTAATCACGCTACCCACACTTACCTGTGCGTATGGCTCTTTGTCTGTGAGGTCAGTGCAGACTACTACACTTTTACTACAAACTCGAGGGGGTGCTCGACTGGCAGTGGCAGTACCTGCTGACACGCCTACTGACCCCTTACTTCTGTCACCCGCCACCAGGTGCTGACAGTGACAGTGCTTGCAGACACGCCTACTGACCCCTTACTTCTGTCACCCGCCACCAGGTGCTGACAGTGACAGTGACAGTGCCTGCTGAGATGCCTACTGACCCCTTACTTCTGTCACTCGCCACCAGGTGCTGATGCTGACAGTGACAGTGGCTGCAGACATGCCTACTGACCCCTTACTGCTGTCACCTGCCACCAGGTGCTGACAGTGACAGTGCCTGCTGAGATGCCTACTGACCCCGTACTTCTGTCACTCGCCACCAGGTGCTGATGCTGACCCTTCAGAACGACCCACCCGGGCTGGACACGGGGGTCGACGACAAGGACCAGTACAAGAGTTACAGCAAGGTCTTCCGCAAGATGATCGCCGAGTGCCTCAAGAAGGACCCCGAGAAGCGGCCCACTGCCAAGCAACTACTCAAGAACGAGTTCTTCAAGAAGGCCAAGGTCAGTGGGTCCGCCGCCTCCTGGTATTGCGACTCTGAAAGCTTTCCGAACTAGTCAGCGTGTTTGGTTCAGACATATGTGACAGTTAGCTCGTTGCGTTGGTTAATAAATACACATGCACAGGGCTTTCAATGGGGAATTTTATCTGGGTCAATTCTTTGGGAGTCACTTGTAGATCATTGGGATTCGGCATTTTGTCATTGTGTTTAAAATACCTGTTTCACACTTATTTGACCTAAGCTCATGAATCATTGAGAGCCTTCCTATATATAGAATATATATAAGATATATAGAGTATATGGGATATGGGTGATTCTCTAAAACTGAGCACAAAAGTGTGACATGGAAACTAAAAGTGAAAACCTTCCAAATAATAGCCCAACCCAATGTCCTATGAAGATTTGCATGTTGTGCATATGTCAGAGTTGAAAAAAAATTAATTTCACTTTTTGAATTAGATCTTATACAAATTGAGCAATACATTAATATCACTCGTGTAACATGAAAATCAAAGACACATCCAGAACCTCATTTTAACATATGCAATATAGTCAAACAAGATTTTATTGATTACTGTTAAGCAGACAAGGTTATGACTTACAAGAAAAAAGTTTTTTTTTTTTTGGCTACATGCATGGTGTAAATGTGTAAATTTTCACATTAGCACAAAATCGTATAGGTCAACTTTTTCTTTCTTTCTTGGGATAGCTTCAATAAATGTACTATTGCTAACATACTTAATACACAGAGGATACAATACTTATTTGACTTGGAATAAATAAAAGAAAGAACAAATTATCAGCATCGTAATGTGGAAACCAGATATGTGGTACCCAGTTTGATAGAATAACCCATATACATAGGATATATATAAGGTATATGCGATATACATAGGATATATATTTATATAATATAGTAAATCTGTAAGCTCATTCTTCTAATACCTAGATATAATTCAATTAACTATCCTATTTATTTATGTTTATGCTTATGCAATTACATTTTTTTTTTAATTTACTCCTTAAAAAATATGCTCACAAGAAATTATCAGGTACAAAAAAATGCAAACGGTATATTAACCAGAAAATGTTGAAGGATGCAAATACGCTTTTAATATATATATATATGTGTAAACTTTCCACGACCTATTATGTTCACTGTTCGACAATTATAGTTGCTATGACAAGTCTTTGTGGCTGACTATTTGATATTCAACATGACATGTGAGTAGGGTGTTGGGTGTGTTACCTGCAGTGCGCTGTTAGATCTGTGTGTCTGAAGTATGTCTGTAATATGTGTAGTATGACGGTTAATACATGTAGATCTGTGTGTCTGAAGTATGTCTGTGTAATGTGTGTGGTATGACCGGTTAATACGGATAGATCTGTGTGTCTGAAGTATGTCTGTAATGTGTGTGGTATGACCGGTTATTACGGGTAGATCTGTGTGTCTGAAGTATGTCTGTGTAATGTGTGTAGTATGACGGTTAATACGGATAGATCTGTGTGTCTGAAGTATGTCTGTAATGTGTGTGGTATGACGGTTAATACGGGTAGATCTGTGTGTCTGAAGTATGTCTGTGTAATGTGTGTGGTATGACCGGTTAATACGGGTAGATCTGTGTGTCTGAAGTATGTCTGTAATGTGTGTGGTATGACCGGTTAATACGGGTAGATCTGTGTGTCTGAAGTATGTCTGTAATGTGTGTGGTATGGCGGTTAATACAGGTAGATCTGTGTGTCTGAAGTATGTCGGTGTAATGTGTGTGGTGTGACGGTTAATACGGGTAGATATGTGTGTCTGAAGTATGTCGGTGTAATGTGTGTGGTATGACGGTTAATACGGGTAGATCTGTGTGTCTGAAGTATGTCTGTGTAATGTGTGTAGTATGACGGTTAATACGGGTAGATCTGTGTGTCTGAAGTATGTCTGTGTAATGTGTGTAGTATGACGGTTAATACGGGTAGATCTGTGTGTCTGAAGTATGTCTGTAATGTGTGTGGTATGACGGTTAATACGGGTAGATCTGTGTGTCTGAAGTATGTCTGTGTAATGTGTGTAGTATGACGGTTAATACGGGTAGATCTGTGTGTCTGAAGTATGTCTGTGTAATGTGTGTGGTATGACGGTTAATACGGGTAGATCTGTGTGTCTGAAGTATGTCTGTGTAATGTGTGTGGTATGACGGTTAATACGGGTAGATCTGTGTGTCTGAAGTATGTCTGTGTAATGTGTGTGGTATGACGGTTAATACTGGTAGATCTGTGTGTCTGAAGTATGTCTGTGTAATGTGTGTGGTATGACCGGTTAATACGGGTGGTACGAGTTCCGCTAGTCGCTCAGGCAGGGTTGGGGTTTTCCCGGATAAAACCTGTTTATTTTGAGACCGTGGAAAAACCCTGGATTAAACAGGTTTCCCCCGTTTAATCCAGGGTTTTTTTCTACCCATTATTTTCCCGATGTCGTCCCTTAGTTTGTTTTACCATATTCTACACTAGTTAAATACATAGCCTGCTAAATACAAATGAACTGAACATAGAACTGTTAGGAATAGTTTGTTCAACACATAAAACTACATACTATAAAACCGAGACTGTTATTCTGATAAGTTAATCACATGTTTCGCGCAAAGCTGTTATTTCTTTTTCCCCACTATCAATGTTTTTTTCCATTTTTTGCGCTTTAAGTGTACACAACCTGGGTTTTTTTTTTAGCGTGTTTTTTTTTTTCACTTAGTGACAAAGGCCGTCCAGCTGAAGCTGCGACCCAGCACACCGAGTGACAGCTCCAGTTGGGGTTGGTGCTCCTCCCAGCCCTATCCGTCACTATAGCCCCAAACACTTACACCTGTAACCACACGCCTCGTGACGACCAAACTTGATATGGTTATTGCCATACATTGCTTTCTAATGAATGTAGATTATAGTGAAATTGTTCTAGCAAATATTTTACATTAGATAAAATACCACTTTGTTTATGTGTATTAACCAACTCTGCACCTTCCGGTGTGCAAGCTGAAGCTGTGACCCGACGCAGCATAACAGTTTACAAATGAGTTTAACTCCTATTTAACCTTTTTTACTTCATGATATGCACATATTTTGAGCGGTGAGCACATTGATATGACATCCATGTGACATATTGTGAATGGCTGAGTGCATGAG
The DNA here is from genome assembly GCA_030323885.1 of Branchipolynoe longqiensis. Classification (NCBI taxonomy): domain Eukaryota; kingdom Metazoa; phylum Annelida; class Polychaeta; order Phyllodocida; family Polynoidae; genus Branchipolynoe; species Branchipolynoe longqiensis. The sequence goes on along the minus strand of JASIRB010000655.1, from coordinate 71,492 downwards.
CACACTCACCGCCCTGCTCGTGGGATGACGCAGGCTGAGTGGGTTTAATCCGGATCTGCTTTTGGCACGCACTGTTCAGGCGTCTCTCAAAGCACGTCGACTTGTGGAGGCTGGTGGCTAGTGCTGCGAAACTTTTCGCTACGTAGCCTGGCATTTGGCAGGATTAGGATATGACCTGGAGCAGTGGAATGAGGATGTCCAATTGTCCGTGATTGAAATTTGCCCTACTTAATCAATGAATGTAATAGCAAAACAGTGCCTCCAGATGATGTCAAAGAATTTCACCGAATGAATATAAGATGTGACATGCATAGTGACTCTGAACATGTGGCGGAGCTTAGGGTGGATGGGACGGGCTAGCTTCAGAGCGGGAGGTATTGGGTTTGATCCCTGACTGGGTCAAACAAATCTTAGAAATGGGCACCTGATTTTCTCGTTTGCATGATGCTTGACATTGGTAGGATAGGGCAAGGAGTGGGTAGCTCTTATCGAGATATTCTGACTGAGTTGGGTATTAGGGTACCACTGTCAGGGTGTCTCAGTGGGCAGCACTATGAAGCTGCCCGGAATGTGCCTTGTCTCGTCTTGTCTCCCGTCCTGGTGTGGTTGTGTTGTGAGGTCATACTCTCATAGTGAATGAATGGTTTGGTGAGAATCACGGTAATACTGGTAGTCTCTGTAAAACCACCCGTTACACTACTGCTTGCGACCACAAAAAGGGGTGGTCACAAAGCGGTTACACAGTTGTCCTCAGTGGTGGCTGACCTCCTTGTGACCATTTTGCTTGCAAGGAGGTTGCAGCTACTGCACTAAAAATCCTTGCGACCAAAATGGTCGCCCAGAGGTCAGCGACTATTGCTTTGGTCGCAAGAAGGTGGGTTCTTTGGTCCAAAGTGGTTACAAGCTATAGTGTGACTAGGGCTGTCGAGTACAGGATACTAATGGTTGTGGGGTTATCAGGGCTCCCCTTTTACTGTTAACCAACAAGGAATAATACTCAAGCCACCTAGCAGCATTACTCAGTTGCACTATTTTCATTTAATTTAAATGAAACAATTATTTTATTAAAATTGAATTTAGAGCAAAGCAAGTATATTTGTTAAGCCCCTGTCACACATCACCGGATTGAGCAACGGACAGAATTGTCTAGTCCGGCTGTCATAAGTATCAAAATGTATTAAAATGTGTCAAAATGTTGCGACATCGGGTCAAAGGCTACTGGACGAACAGATGTGAAACGGATAGCCAACGGACGAAGCAAACTCAAACCGGACAAGAACCGTAGACGTCAATCTGGCGGCATCCGTTCCAAGTTTTGGGCATGTTCAAAACTTGTACGGACTATCAACGGACTTTGTTCGGTTTCTTTCCATTTCCTCCAATCCGGTGATGTGTGACAGGGGCTTCAATATTAAGAGATATTCGGAGAATAGCCGCTTTCAAGTTAGGTAATACATATGGTTCAGCTTGGATACATTGAATAAGTAAATGAATAGTAATTGCGCAGTCTACAGTTTAATTCATAAACAAAATATTGGAAGTAGATCTATGGGGGCTTCTGATTCCAGGCTGGAGATGGTTTTGTGGTATTTGTAATGCACCCGAGCTGTAAGTTTAAGCTATCTACGCCAGAATGAAGTGAGCAGTTCTCTCTGGTCTGGTGAACACGATGGTGCCTATGCGTATGTAAAACCTTGTTTCCCCCCTTTGTTATTCACATGTGCCGAAATCTTGTTGTTTTTAGCTGTGGAGTTTTACCCCAGTGACGTCACATGGCACTCGTGCCATTTGACAGAACGTAAAACGCCTTGTAACAACCACACGTGCAATAATACCCGCAGTCACCTGTTTAATTCTACTAATCTCCGCTTGGTCTGAGAACACCAGCGGGTGTCGCCCCCCCCCCCAGCGGTCACGTGGTCCTGGGGTAATTACAGGTGTCCGCAACACGGGCAGACAGTGACACATGAGCATGCGCGGTTGTACATTTCAGGAACCACGGCAAGTGCTGGCCGGACTCAAGGTATGCAACTGGTGGTAACCATAGATTCCCCCATTAACATCACCCCCCCCCCCCCCCTCCTCGCCCCAAGCTCTTTCATCAGAGCAGCAGTTTCAAGCATATTCGATAATAATGGGCAGCTCACCGGTTTAAACACGGACAGAAGCACTTGTGTGATTCACCTCTTCTTTTAGGCGCAAGTTACTGAATCTCTCATCTGCAGCTTAATTAATTACTTAGAACTCTGGGTACAGAGGCTTAAGCGGTATATCCTTAACTTAAGAACACCCCGTAACCCTAATATAAGGGGCGGTCCCACCCACCCCCACCCCCCTGACACACACGCAAAGGGCGCTTTCTGGTTATCTACACCTTTCATGATTATACTCTTGTCTCCATGGACATTCGTGACCGATGCTCTGGTCGGACGTGGTGGCCCGCCCCGGTAGTCCTGTGTTCGCGCATGTGGCCTGCTGCCGGAAGTGGCTGGTGGAGGGCAACGTGGGCGGATGCTCCATGAAGAGGCGCATGCGGCCTGCTGCTGGAAGTGGCTGGTGGAGGGCAACGGACACCTGGGTGTGGGAGGCGCATGCGCCTGTCGTAGATGATGTAGCTGATGTCTGTCTGCTACATAACCCGCATACGCCTACTGTCCTCCATTCAGCATACCTTCGGGCATAGCGGTCACCGCGAGTACATGTACCTATAGACTTGACTTCATGAACCCATACAGTTTGTTGTTTTCATTTATCAATCTCCTTATTTCCGTGTACCTACTGTGAATACATGCTCTCAGTAAACCCTCGTCTCGAAGCCCAGAAGAGGGTGGCATAACACTTTGCGTTTTGCTTTCTCCAAGACCAATGTTGGCTATTGGGTAGGGACGGCTTTTTCCTAGTCTCTGGACGTGTCTCACCTGTTGTGGGTTCCTCGATTGCTTGTCACTGTTAGTTGTTTTCAGTTTTGTTGTGCATGTGTGTGTTATCCCCTCACACACCGTGTTGTAGAGTCTGAGCGGACAGCAGCAGCAGCATTCTGTCTGCCTCCTGCCCCGTCCCGCCCTGCCCTGGGGGAGGCCGGAGTGGCGGCCTACAAGTGGGCATCCTCTGTAGAAGCTGAGACACGGTCTCCCCGCCCTGCCCTGGGAGAGGCCGGAGTGGCGGCCTGGCCTACAAGTGAGCAGCCTCTGTAGAAGCTGAGACACCATCTCCCCACCCCGCCTTGGGGGAGGCCAGAGTGGCGGCCTACAAGTGGGCAGCCTCTGTAGAAGGTGAGACACCGTCTTCCCACCCCGCCCTGGGCGAGGCTGGAGTGGCAGCCTACAAGTGGGCAGCCTCTGTAGAAGCTGAGACACCGTCTCCCCGCCCCGCCTTGGGGGAGGCCAGAGTGGCGGCCTACAAGTGGGCAGCCTCTGTAGAAGCTGAGACACCGTCTCCCCACCCGCCCTGGGCGAGGCTGGAGTGGCGGCCTACAAGTGAGCAGCCTCTGTAGAAGCTGAGACACCGTCTCCCCGCTCCGCCTTGGGGGAGGCCAGAGTGGCGGCCTACAAGTGGGCAGCCTCTGTAGAAGCTGAGACACCGTCTCCCACCCCGCCCTGGGGGAGGCTGGAGTGGCGGCCTACAAGTGGGAAGCCTCTGTAGAAGCTGAGACACCGTCTCCCCGCCCCGCCCTGGGAGAGTCCGGAGTGGTGGCCTACAAGTGAGCAGCCTCTGTAGAAGCTGAGACACCGTCTCCCCGCCCTGCCTTGGGGGAGGCCAGAGTGGCGGCCTACAAGTGGGCATCCTCTGTAGATGCTGAGACGCCGTCTCCCTGCCCTGCCCTGGGGGAGGCCGGAGTGGCGGCCTACAAGTGGGCATCCTCTGTAGAAGCTGAGACACCGTCTCCGACCCCCACCCTGGGGGAGGCCGGAGTGGCGGCCTACAAGTGAGCAGCCTCTGTAGAAGCTGAGACACTGTCTCCCCTTCAGCACTGCCTACATCATAACGATGGGCCACACCTCCAGTACCACACGCACACCACGCATCTACACACAGAAACACACAGCACACCTTCAGTTTCCAAGAGGGTAGATCAGCATCTTCAGTGTAGGGATGAGGAGGGGGGGGCACACATGGATTAGCCTTCCCATATTTGTTTGTCCGGTATCGGAGTTTAAAGCCCTCAGAAGGATATTGACCGAGTTAGCCGAGGTTGGTTGGTGTGCACCTCAGGGGTGCGTGGGACTCGAACTCGGTATTAACAGAGCTGAAACATCTCCGTGGGCTTTAAAAAAAAAAATTTTAATTGAGCTTTGTCTTGTTTCTAAAATATCTAGATGTAAAACCTAATAACAAAACAATCTAATTCTATATATTTTCTCCATCCATTATGTAATATAAACACACATTTCCACAAACACTTGAACATTGAAACATGTAACCCTCCCTCGGGCTCTATAAGTGATAATCTGTGTTGGGTCTGCGTCCAGCGGGTGTTGGGCCTCCGCTATACTGAGTGATGGCTTTCTGCGAAAACATGGGAATTCTCTCCTAGTCTTAGCGCTGTTAGGGGTTATCTTTCTACCCCCACCCCCCGGCGATTTCCTCTTTATTTTCCCACCATCATTTTCATCCTTGTATTAAGATGTATTAAATAGACATCCTGATTCAGGCAGTAGTGAATAAGTAATAGTTGAGCCTCGTCAGTACCTGAATGGGTGACCACCTGGGTATACAAGGTGCTGTAAACATCCTGATACAGGCTTATTACCTAGCAAATCAGTGGTGGATAATTAATAGTTGAACCTTATCAGTACTTGGATTGGTGACCACCTGGGTATACAAGGTGCTGTAGTCATCCTCATACAGGCTTATGGCTGGCACCGTGTTGTGCGTTTTGTTTATTTCTTCTGACACTGGTTGTGAGTGACGGTTGTGTGCACCTACTGGTGTGTAGTGACAGACAACTGAACCATTTCCAACTTAATGCACCTTCGTGTGGCTTTGCTGTCGTTTGGGACGTGAGTTGATCCTGAATTTAAAGGTGTGACATTTGCAGTGCTCGTGTCTGCTATAAAATGGTCTTGCACCTCATTTGCAAACTGCAGTGGTATGGCAATTTTTCCCGTTGGTCAGGTCTGGTCAAAACCAGCTCGCAAGGCAGAGTGAAAGGGGGAAATAAACATGGCAGACAAAGGAAGAGGTGGAAAGATAACATCAGGGAATCAACAGGCCTGGAGTTTGGCAAGTCCCAGAGGGTGGTGCCGAACAGCGAAATCTGGAGAAAACTGATTGCAACGTCATCTGTGGTGCCCCAACGACCCTCGCGGTTCAGGGATTGACGATGATGATGCTGAGAACAGTCTGATCTAGTGCTGGTTTCCAGCGTGGACTGATATCGTCCTACGGTTAATAGCAGAACACAAGCGAAGCAACTTGTGTTTGCTGAGTGCAGGGCCACATTCAGGGTACGCCTCCGAGACGTCTCAGGGAAACCTCTGATGTTATGCTAGTCTGAACGCCAAAAGCAGTTGGTCACCTCAAAAATGGCCGGCCCCATAGGCGGCAGCCATTTGCAATGAAAATGAAGTGCTCTGATTGGCTGAAACCACTGAATACATTGGCCATTTTCGGGGCGCTTTTTGTCTGTCTGAAATGGGAGACACCTCGGAGACGCACCCTGAATGGAAATAAGCCAAAAAGCATTGCGGAGACGGACCCTGAACGCGGCCCTGCTAAGACATAGCCTCATTCTGAGCACATGGTCTGTCATTAGCCTAATTGGGTTAACCAGGTACTGTAAGTGGCGCCACCCTGCCAGGTGGTTGGCCGGTGTTTCCGGTTTGTATTGTGTGCTAATGTCACCTGACCTACCAGAACTACGGTTTGATTTAAAAAATTATAATTTTGTCATGGCTTATTTACCCTGTCCATAATGAGTAAGTCGCATCACGGCTTGTTTTCATCGCTGAATAGTAATAGTCTCAATATGGTAGTTGCCTTGTCATCTTAGCTGTTAGTGGCCATCCTTAATTAATTTTTGTGTGCAACATTTGCAACATTTTGGTATATACCTACCCCATGCCGTAATATTAGTAGCGATACTCAGTTTACACTGTGGCTTTGTGAGGTCTACACATGAGGTTACATTGCTCACGGACACAGCTGACTAAGAGGCATGAGTGGATTAATCAAGGCTTTTATTCGGGCGGTGTCCGCCCGGCGGCATGTACATTGACTGTGTATCATCGGGCAAGAAGCGAACGAGCGAATGCCCCGATATATTGGGAAAATGAAATGTGATGAGGGCATATGAGTCATGTGAACGAGTTATCACATTACATTAAAGTACAATAGCAATAGTTAATGATAAAAATATGAGATGTGTAGGTGTGATCTGTCAACTGCGTGGGTGTCAGTCGCTCATTAGATGGTATTCTTTATTTTTTAGTTTAAATGCTTGATTGGTTTTTGGTTTTGTTGATTTTCTGAGGAATTAATTGGTTTATATTTGATTGTTTGTTGATTGAGCTATGGCTAATCAATGGCCAAGCCATGGTGTTTGTCATTTGTCTATTTTTTGGTGGCCTGTATGAGGGCGTGATTGACTTTCTGTGAGTCGGTTGTGATGATATATTGTTTGTGGGCATTAGATGCCCAACCACCGAATCGCTGGACCTCCAGCTCGGTGCTCCCTGAGGCGAATGCCACTGTTGCTGCTGCCTTTCGTATGGCATGGAGGGTGTGCGGTTGCTGGGACCGCCCCCCCCCCCCCCGTCCTGTTGGGCCATCTTCCATTGTCTGGCAATGTAGGGGATGGCCATTGTTGCCCTGTCCTCGGGGAAGACTAGCAAGGGTTGGTGTTTATGGGTGGTAGGCGATTCTTGTATCATCTTTGTGTAGGTGGCTACTGGGCAGAATTGGGGGTCTTTCGACGGGGCCATCCATCTGTCGCGGGATTGGTGGGTCGCCTGCATATTCTTCGCCAATTTCTGGTGGATTAGCAGGCAGCCCCACTCGATTGTTCGGCCTGCCCGGGTGGCATGTCTGGTGTGATCGATGGTCACTGCGGATCGCAGGGCGACCTCCGACTGCCTGGCTCCCGTGAAGAACATTATTAGGATCGCCGCGACGTTGCGACTACCTGTCCCTCCCTGGTGTGGTTGAGCCGTCGCACTGTCGTGCGTAATAACATGTATGGCGCGTCCTTTGCTGGGTGAGTCGTGTGTGACTTCGATCTTCTTAGTGCATTGAGGGTGAGCCTGACCGTTATGTGGTCGAGGGGTTCCGTTGGGGCCTCTTGTATGCGGAAGTGCATCCGTATGTGTGATGCAGAGTTGGCGACCGATGATGGGCACTGTGGGGCCGCTAGCTCCTCTAGCCAGCAGCATACCTCCATGGGTGTGGGGGCGAGGGGGGCCACTCCATACTTGTGGCAATGTCGGGTGTAGGCTGCTACCGTGCTGTTGTAGTTCGCCCAGGTGCCTGGCGCCCTCGCTTCTGTCTGCCGGACCTCCGCCGCCCGGGTGAGCTTCGCGTATGCCGGATCTGCGGGAGAGAATGGGTTGGAGTTGTTCGTAGGAATGGACAGATGGTGTAATCGGAGAGATGCCCTTCTCTACGCATCTCCGTGCTGCGGTATCGCGGTGCACCTGGCTGATGTGGGCCCTGCTGAGCGCATCGGCCAGGACATTATCTACCCCGGCTATATGTTGATATGTTATGCGGATATTGTGTACGGCCTGGAATATCCATGCCGCCCTTGCTATTTGAAGGAGGCGGGGGTTGTGTCCCCGCCCTGTCGATAGGACCTGCACTGCTGCCATGTTGTCACATTCAATAGCAATGTGGCTGCCATTGTCGCTGGGCCGTACCAATGTGTGTAATGCTACCAGGACATTAGCTGCCTCTAGCTGCGTGATGCTGTCCTGGTCGTGGGCTTGGTGTTCGTTGAGCTGCGCGGAGTAAGCGTGTGTTTCGTCCGCCCCCCTTATGCCCACTATACATGCGTCTATGACGATGTGCCGGCTGGGACTGTTTGGAGGGATGATGGAGGTGCCATTCCATTGGTGCGTGAACTCCGGGAACCACGCCATGTCGCGCCTCATCTCTTCAGTGACGACCGTGTGGTTAGTGATCATATCCCAGAGTGCTTGTAGTAGGCGGCCGACGAAGAGCCTGGCTGGTGGGACGCACTTTGAGAGGTGGAGCAGTTTTCCGAGCATGGAATGTAGCTGTTTCTTGCTGATGTCGTGCTTGTCGGCTATGGTTTTGACGAGCTTGATGGTGGTGTTGATCTTTTCCCTCGGTATTGTGAGGGTCATGGCCGGGGCATTTATGCCGATCCCCAGCCATGTGACTGCTGGGGCTGGTGGCTGTGTTTTTTCGATGGCCTCCGGTAGGCCCAGCTGCCTAAATACCTGGCACGCCATGTCGAAGTGAGCGTCGCACGTGGCCTTGTCTGGTGCTACGACGATCAGGTCGTCCAAGTACATCGTGGCTTTGATCCCTTTGTTGAGTAGTATGTATACCACCGCCTCGGCCACCCGTTGTATGTGGCAGCTGGATCCGTGTGTGGCGAACGGTACGGAGATGTCGAGGTGGTAGTTTTGTTCCCAGCATGACCCTAGGAGAGGCCAGTTGAGGGGGCAGGACCTGAAGTTCTGCTTATGTCCATCGTGAACATGTAGCTACCTCGACCGGCTTTCCTGAGTTCCCTGGTGAAGCCGTTGACAGTGGAGAGGCAGTGCTCGCGTGTATGGCCGAGGGCGGTATTCTTGATGATCTAGGAGTTAATGGAGCCTTTACTGGGGAAGGACATATCTGCGATAATGCGGCGCTTTTTCGGGCCGCTTTCTCTCGTGTCATTAGGGGTGATGCATGGAACCATTGGCAGAAGGGGGGCTTATGTTATGGGCCGTATAAGGCGCCGCAGCTCACCTCCTTGTCGATGTACTCCTTTACCGCGGTAGGGTGCTAGCATGCGCTAGGGTGGTTTCGTGCCTGTCCGGTCTCGGACTCCGGTCCCATGTATCCCAGTGGAAATCCATACTCGATAAAGTCTATGAGTTGCCTGTGGTCATATGATGTGGATAGGTATTTCCTCCAGCTGCTGATGTTTAACCCGGAGGGAACTGGGATGCATGCATGGGCTGCATTGGGCATGCCTGTGCTGCGTACGGCGCGGTATATGTCAGCTATGTCGCTGTCGAGGCATCCGTGTGGGTGTGGCCATTTTTCTTGGCGGTGCTTTTGGAATGCTGCCGGCTGTATACATATGCTGCTGCCCGGGAGTTCGGTGCTGTCGGCCACGCAGTGCTTCCGTATTAGTGGAAAGTCGAGAGGCCCGCACCAGGGGGGGTTGCCCCGAGGCGGTGGGACTTGTGGGGAGGCGCCCTGCCTGGCCACTGCGACAGCCGGTTGCCTCCCCTCGCCAACCCCCGCACGGTGCTCGGTTGTGGGTTACCATGTTGGTCGCCCCACCGGGGTAGCTGTGATCTTCTCTTTGATGTCGGGGGGGGCGGGTGCCGCGCTGCTGCTTTCTCTGTGTTCAGTATGATGAGGTTTGTCTTTGGGTGGTGCCGTGTCGCTTCTACCGATGGTGTTGTTTCGATGTGCGGTGCATTTTGTGGGGGTTGCTTTTGGGCCATGGGCCCTTCCTGCTTCCCCCCTCTCTAGTCTTTTGCCATGTTGTACCTAGTTTTCCTCCGGCAGTTTTGTTTGGCATGGTCGTAGAACGCCTGTGTTATCCGGTAGCAGTATGCGCATGCATGGACCACATCGTTCATTCCTTCTTCTTCTTTTCGTTCGCCTTCAATTACACTTGGAGCCCAGTTCTCATAATAAAATTGACAGTCCTCTGTAGCACATCTGCAGCCCCGTACAGCTTCTCCTGCAAGTCAGTGGGAGCTGGCCATATCTCTTCCCTCAGTGAGTGATGGTTCAAGCAGCTCTGTAGGATATGCTCAGCAGTCTGATCTTCCTCTCCACAGGGGCAGAGGGCAGATGGTACTACACGGAAGTATCTGTGCAGGTGATTGTTAAGCCTGTTATGCCCAGTCCTAAGGCGGAAGATGATCACTTGATGTTGTCTTGACAGTTGATGGTAGCTGTCGCGTGATTCTTGTGATCTATGCAGAGACTTAATGATGGTCTTCATCTCCTTAAAGTCAACACTGTTTTCATGCTGTTCTGCCTCTGCACCCATCTTTGCCATTTTGTCAGCTTCTTCGTTACCCTGAATGCCGCAGTGTGAGGGAATCCACTGCAGCACAATTCTGAAGCAGTGGATATTTTGAAGTGCTTCCTGGAGTCGTGTCATTTTGTTCTCTGTGACTACCTCAAGGACAGACCTGGCATCAGTCAGGAAAACTATCTGAGAGTCTGTGGCTGTGGTGCTTTTCAATATCTTAGCAGCTTGGACCAGGGCTTCAACCTCAGCTCTATAGTTTGTGCAGTGAAGGCCTGTTGGTGTTGCCTCTGTCTGCCTTGTCCATTAGGGTACCTGATGTATACCCCAGCACCACCTCTCCGGACTGCATCTGTAGCTGACCCGTCAGTGTAGGCATGGATCCATGCCTCCTGGGGGTACTTTTCATCAAGCATTGCCAGTGTCAGGATTTTCCTGCTCATTTCGCTGTGTGCATCTTTAGTGGAGAGGTAAGGCACTGTGATACTAATACTGAAGTTAAGCATATGGCTGTGTATGCGTGGTACCATGGTTTGTTAGGGTGCGGCCTGCTACCTCCGACTTCAGCACTCGAGGTTTTCTGTTAGGGTTACCTCACCCTTGGCTCCTGATCAAAGGACCTACCTTGGGAGCACGAGGGGCTTGAGCTTATAACGCGGCTCTCACTCGCATGATGTACCTGTCCGGGGGCACATGAGGTATTTCAATGAGGACCTACCTTGGGAGCACGAGGGGCTTGAGCTTATAACGCGGCTCTCACTCGCATGATGTACCTGTCCGGGGGCACATGAGGTATTTCAATGAGGACACCAGTGCCAACCAGTTGCCCACTCCTCGTCCTGTTAGGATCATCCTGTTAGGATCGTCCTGTTGGACCGGGGCTGTTTATTCGACTGGGCAAGCCCACCTTATTTCACAGCTAACCATATTTAAAGGCCATGTCGCTATCCGCCACCTGCGACCCACTGGGTTGGGGATGGTCGCCCCGGGGATGATCGCCCCGTAGCCCAGTTTTCTTCCTGATGGTGTTGTTTTTGGTTACAGCGCTTTGTCGAGTTGAATGGGGTGCACGGATGCTCATGTGATTCCGCCTCTATGCGCCCCTTATTGGTCTTGTCGGCCGCGTTGCCGGTGTTCGTCCGGTCGTCTCTGGAGTGGGTGGGGTTATGGGTGTGTGGGGGCGAAGTTGGCCCTGTCGTTTTGTATTTCCTGACAGTCATGCCAGGATATGGTCTCCTTCTCGACCATGTCGAAGATGTTTTGGGACCACTCCCTGACGTCCGCCCATGGCTTCCTCACACAGTCATCCATGATACATTTTAGGTGGCCAAACATGTGTGGGAAATCGCGTCTATTGTACGGCCGGTGGTCATCAAGGAGTGCCATAAATGCCCTGATGTATTCCCTCTCGGTCATGGAGCTCCTCGCAGCTACCTTCTGCGCGACCGAGTTGCATTCAGGCCGTTTGATGTACATATATGGTTTTGATATGGGGTTGGTTATGAACATGACGTGGAGAATTGCCTTCCTACCTTCGATCCTCCTGTATCTTGCCTGGTGCCTGTCGAGCTCATCCTCCCATCCGGTGTCGCGGTCGTCGTTCTTCCTGCGTCGTCGCCGCTCAGCCCTGCTGGGGGAGCGGTGACGGCCACTGTTACTGTTGCGCTTTGGGTGCATGTGCCGCCTTTGCTCGCCCTTGCCCCTGTCCGGTGAGTCTTCCCGTGAGGAGGAGGAGTCGTCCCTCCTGCGTCTCCCGTTATCCTCACGGTCGCAGTCCTCCCGCCTGCGTGGCTGTTCTCTCCCGGTCTCTCGCTTAGTCCGCTGCCTGGGTGGCGTCGGTGTGCGGTGGTTGCGTGGCCGTGGGGCCCATGCCTCCGGGAGTCTGTCAGCTATCTGCCTGATGGATATCTGCATAGCATCCATCTGGGCCGTAATTCGCTCCTGTATGCGCTCCTCCATCTGCTGGGTGCGTTGGTCCTCCCGAGCGGTGCGCTGCCTGTCGGGTGCCCGTCGGCTGCTGGCCTGGGTTCGGGTAGGAATCGTGCGAGTCCGGGTCGGTGCCGCTTGATGAGTGCAGGTTGCGGGGCGTCTTGGGCGCACCGGTGCCTGCGCGTGGCGTGCTACTGCTGCCTGCGTGACTGTCCATGGGCTCGGTGTCCCGTTGGGGAAGCTGTATCGGCAGTGTCGTAGAGGCTCCCTCCTGGGAGCACAACTTTGCTGACCGGCCTCGGCCCCTCTTCTTGTTGGATGATCCCTGACGCGGCGTGTGGCGTCGTGGCTTGTGTAGAAAAGGAGGTGGGAAGTGGTCAGTGCAGGCATTTGGAGAAGACTGACCAGCTTCGGTGGCTCCGGAAGACACCAGGATAGTGCCTGGCTGTAATGGCTGGCAGGAGTTGTTATATAGGCTGGAGGGGGAAAGATGGCTTCCCCCCCTGCCCCCTCCCACCTCCCCCCTCCCCTACATCACTCACCCCCCACCCACCCCCCACCACCACAGGAGTGGCAGGGGGGGAGGGCTTCGGCCTTGAGCCTGCCATGTCCAGCAATGACACCGAATGAGCGACCTCAGTCTGAAAGTGAAAGTAGGCCAACAAATCCCACTTGATAAGCATTGTCTAATGGATAAGATCTATTCGTGGTATAAACAAACTGGAAACAAACATTCACGTAAACAAACCAGAAAGAAAATTCATGAGGCAACTGAACAATGTTAGAGTCGGGTACTTCCATAGAAGATTGCCATAGTTTCCGATTGGGTGGTGCCACTATAGCTTAAGGAATCGCTGAATCAAGTCAACCCAACTATGTGTTTTATGATATAATGAATTTCAATTAAATACTATGGTGGTCATTACGTGTGCTTTACTTGGTTCTAATAGCCAGCAGTTTTCATATGAATGGAGTTCAGATCATTGTGTACATATTGCTGTAACTTAGTGTAAGGCATTCAACAAAAGCTGTGTCAAGCCTACCTGGACAAGGACTGCATTGATTTGTGCTGACAGTTTGTACTGTTCTCGTTGGGGGTAGCGGGAGGACCCCCCCCCCCCCCACACACACACACACACAAATAAAACTGGGTGCGGTGACCTAATCAGTAGAGTGCGAGCCTCGCTTGCGGAAGGTCGGGAGTTTGGTTTCAAGATTCAAACCAATGACTTTATAATTGATACTTGTCGCTTCCTAGCCTGGCACTCTGCATTAATAGGATAGGGCAAGGATTGCTTTGCTCAGTGTTAGGATAATGTGACTGAGTGGGATATCAGGTCATGGTGCCAACGGCCTGATTTCCGAGTGGGGCAGCACTATAAAGTCCCCATGAGTGTGCACTGTCACAAGTCGGTACCCGTCCTGATATGACCTTAGTGTTACCAGGATGTAAAACTCCAACAACCAACGAACCACACAGACAACTAATTATTCAAGTTGGTCCACAGTCATCCCCCATGTCCTACCTGGTGTATGAGTGTTGTGTGAGCGGGTAGCCAGGTACCAGGTCCTCGGCCCCTCTGTACCTGACCGTGTCAGGTATTGATATCCGTGTATGTATATGTGTATTTATATATATATATTGTCATATAAAATGATATATAGGGTGTACATACACACGAAACAACAACAATTCTCAGGCGTGAGTGACAATGTGGCCGCCTGTTGGTTAGGATTCGGACGAGTGGTGGAGCCACCGGTCACGTGATATGAGGCAGGAGGCCAAACCAGATTAGCATGTACAGTAATAATATGGACAATAATAACAATACAGTAAAACCTCTCTGAATGACCGACCATGGGACAGAAATTAAATGGTCTATTTATGGTGGTGGTCGGTTTAGGGAGTTTTTTTTATCGTTACAAGGAAACCTGGTTTTATTTAATGGTGCCTCTATCGTTAAAATGGTCTTGTATGGGTGATCATTTGGGACCCAAATAAAGCGATCCATATAGGGGAGTGGTCGATCTGTTGAGGTGGTTGGTTAAAGAGGTTTTACCATATTTCCCTTCCACACCCTTATACTCACATATCTCTTATACATCACATATATTTAGGAACACAAATATACACGTTCATTTAATATAATTATAGCACATAGACATCAACTATTAAGAGAGTAATTAATTATTAAGTTTTAAACATGACCTACTTTGCTCCTATCGCCGTTTCACTGTGATATATGTATTTATATATTTTGATTGATTCTACTCTCCCATCTGCAGTCAGTTTGCTACCTTGCATTTTGTTTCCCCGTAAGTGTTATGATTATTATTGTTCTTTTTGTGTTGTTTTCATTTAGTTTTGTGGTGCTGCCGAAAAGAAATCCCTCCATTTGCTCTCTGACCTCGTGACCGCAGATGATTCTTGTTACTATCACTAGGTGGCCTTAGTCGCGCTGGATGGTTAGTTCTGCCACTCGCCACCAGGCGGTGTAGTAGCGCAATCAGGCATACAGCTTATTGCAATGGGGACCTTTCAGTTTGCATGAGTCTCTCGTCAGATGGTGCGCCATGCCGGTCCTTGTAATGCTTAGGTTGGATAGAAGCAGTTCCTTCTACTATCAAGTGTGTGTTAATAAGAGGGTGTAGTGGGGGTTGAGGGGTGTATGGTGGGGGCGTATGTTTTTGTGGTGGAGGTGTAGGGGTGTGGTGACGATTTTGGTGTGTGGTGGGGGCGGGGGATTTAGGGGTGTGTGGTAGTGGGGGTGGTTGGGGTGTAGGTGTGTGTGGTGGGGGCATATGTTTGTGTGGTGTAGGTGTGTGGTGGGGGCGTATATTTGTGTGTTGTGGAGGTTTAGGGGTGTGGTGAGGATTGTGGTGGGGGAGTATGGTGATTTAGGGGGGTGTGGTGAGTGGGTGTGGTGGGGTGGGTGTGGTGGGGTGTAGGGATGTGGTGGGGGTTGACGGTGTGTGTGGTGGGGGGGTAGGTGGTTTGTGGTTGTGCAGGGGTGTCTTGCAGAGCGGCACCTCACAATCTTTAGCATCCCTAAACCTACACACATACCTAACCCCCCACCACACACACCCAACATACACCTACACCCTCACCACACACACACACCTAACCCCCCACCACACACACCCAACATACACCTACACCACCAACACACACACACCTACACCCTTCTATCCAACTTTGATGGCCGACTTGGACCGGGAAAGGGTGCTGCTACCAAGTGTTTAGCGAGAGAAATGGTTCATGAAAGGTCCCCATTAGGTCCATGTGCTAAATATAGACACTGAGTCCGTTAGTCTGACTGACTGACTGCCTGTTCGATTATTCCAGTGTGTGACGTCATTTGTGACAACTTTGTCGCAAATACGTCACGCAGGTAAATATAGATTTTGAGGAAGTTTGTCCAATGGCTTGCTGTTTGAATAGTCATGCACTGGCATGACTAATTCGCGACGAACCCTATTCTACAACAGCAGGAAGTTTTGAGTGGCTCTTTGAGGTCAGAGGTCAGCTGCAACTTAACAGAAATGGCCTAAGGAGCAGTACTAGATCTATTCATCCTTGGTTTTGTCTGTTTGTAAATGTTTTATTTGTTTTGAGATAATGTTTTAACTAAGTTAACTTCCTGTTGACAAGATCTTACACATACCAACCTATTCTAATACAACTACATGAACATCTCTGACGTCATTGTCTTACTTTTAACTTTCTGACAGTTTCTAAAATCACAGGGCCATAATACTAACATTGCCATGACATACTACCCTCTTTGTTAGCATATCCATGTTATATCAATCAGAGCACCAGGCAATGTAGCGACACCAACATAGTGTCTGGTCACTATGTGGCGCTTCATTAAAGGTTCGCGCGCAGGTTTTCACATTCTTCAGGCATGCGGACAATGTCCGCTCGTATATTGACCTCTCGGGCATGGAGCGCATAGACAGGTAGGCGTGGGTAGTATGTAGATATCAGGGAGCCTAGGTGGTGTAATGGTTAGCACACTGGCCCGGAATGCAAAGAGATGTGGGTTCGAGTCCCGCTCTAGGCACAATATTTCCCATTTTCATCACCCCCACGACACTGGTTGCCGTGACCATGATCCTATACAAGCTACGCGCTGTATGGTTGTTGAACCTACCCTGTGTATGTAACTGTGTTGCATTGCCTGTATGTATGTAATTGTAAGTATTAAAAGACTTACAATTCCAGGGGGACGAGTGTAGTGGTCTGCACTGACCTCTCGGGCATGGAGCCGCATAGACAGGTAGGCGTGGGTAGTATGTAGATATCAGGGAGCCTAGGTGGTGTAATGGTTAGCACACTGGCCCGGAATGCAAAGAGATGTGGGTTCGAGTCCCGCTCTAGGCACAATATTTCCCATTTTCATTACCCCCACGACATTACTATTAGGTAACCGCAGTCGGCTCACTTCTTATCTTTTCTTTGTTTTTATCTGACATTATAATAGAAAGAACTTAAGATGTGCAGCGTGCACATTGAGTTATTATTAATTGAACCACTCTTGGCAGACAACCAGGTATGTAGGATGCTCTGAATGTAAATTAAGGGGTCTGTTTACAAATTGCCAGGTATTTTTAATTTGTAGAAGGGACTTTTAAAGCAAACTCGGCTAGTCATTATTTTGGCTAGAGTTTGCACACACAAGAGTCAAATGCTGAGGCCCATTTGACATCACTCCACCCACGTGCTAGAATTATTATAATGCCTACAAGAGCATGGTGTCTTTCAATTATAATGTACAATACTATTTACCTATCTGCCATAGAACTATATTCTGTATACGGTACTTGTGCTATTTGACTGAGCATACCCCTGTATGTAGTGAGCAGACGTGCAGCATGGTCCACACGTGAAACAAGCTGCGGTTAACGCCATGCGGCTTTCGAGCCTGTATTGTGTCCTCACCCTGCTGACGGCCTGCGGGGGGAAGTTGGCGTTAGGTCTACCGCAGGCTGGGGTGGGTTGTCATGAAAACACGGACAGCATCACATAGGCTTAACCACTGCTTTCATACTCAAACAAAGCACATGAACATTCCCACCTGTGTTTGACACAGAAGGGTGGGGGAGGGGGGGTGTTAAGGTATTGCAGCATTAATTATTACCTAATTGACATTTGTCTCATTAATGTAGAGACGCACAATTGAAGCACCACCGGTAGTATTCTCAATGATGCTCACGTGTCACTATCGAGCCCTGTGATACAGTACAACTGAACGACACCATTTTACATGGATGAAAGATCTCCGCCATTCTGCAATTCCTCAACACTATCAGCGTATGCCAATACGTTATTCAAATGCCGCATCACTGTCAGTGTAAGCATGGGTGATAATACTCTCCAGGGGTAGCCTGTACTGACCGATCTTTAGAAGGGTGCTGGGATAGTGCTTGGACAGTAGTGTATGAAACCAGACTTGCTGGAATTTTCTGCGATCCCCTGACAGTGCTAAGCCTATAGAAGAATATCCCTGTTTTGCGGAAATTTAGATAACCTCACCATGATCTCAGATTACCTCACCAACCTTTCCACTTTTTTGTTGTTGCTGGGTACCACTTTCATCCCTGATTTTACGTGCGTGTATGTCCGAGTCTGCTAGCAGAGTAATCTGTTAGTGTAAAAGTCATAGGCTGAGGCCCATTTGACATCACGCCACCCACGTGCGAGAATTATTATAATGCTTACAAGTGGGTTCAATGATGTATTTCAGTTATACGTACAGGGCTATTTAGCTATTTGCAATGGAACTATATTCTAGAAAATCTATGTGGTACTTGTGCTATTTGACTGAGCATACCGCTGTTACAAATTTCCATGTGCACAATAAGTGGCTGGGAAGGCCAGGCACAACATACGTGTCACTGTGGCATTGTCCCCTCCTGACAGCGACAGTATTTGTGCAAAAGTGTGAGGTTCAGTGTCACAACAGCTGCTGTTGGGTTTTCTATGCGGTTCACCACACAGCTTTGCATCATCTCGCATTGCTTTCACATGCATCAACCGACGTACTCAGCTCCATGCCCCGTAGACCGAGTTGTGGTGCCTTTGTGAGAGTTGGTAGTGTAACTTACATAGCTGTCGCGTGAGGTGTGAAGCATGTTGGTAGTGTAGAAGTTACATAAAGCCTTATTTGTTCTGTCCTCATGGGGCAGCATGTACTGGATATTGAACTAGAGTTTGAGACTTTCGCAACTTGTGATCAATGCTGTGCTCTTAGTTGGTAGTCAGAGTAGTCTTTGGTGCCAGTCAGGATGCGGTACACTTCCTATCAGTCAGGATGCGGTACACTTCCTGTCAGTCAGGGTCTGGTAGACTTCTGTCAGTTAGGATGTGCTACACTTCCTGTCAATCAGAATGTAGTACACTTCCTGTCAGTGAGGATGAGGTACACTTCATGTCGGTCAGAATGTGGTACCCTTCCTGTCAGTTAGGATGTGGTACACTTCATGTCATTCAGGATGTGGTAATATTCCTGTCAGTTAGGATATGATACCCTTCCTGTCAGTCATGATGTGGTACACTTCCTCTCAGTTAGGATGTGGTACCCTTCCTGTCAGTTAGGATGTACACTTCCTGTCAGTCAGGATGTGGTATATTCCCTGTCAGACAGGATGCAGTACACACTTCCTGTCTGTCAGGATGCAGTGCACACTTCCTATCTGTCAGGATGCAGTGCACACTTCCTGTCTGTCAGGATGCAGTGCACACTTCCTGTCAGCCAGGATGCAGTACACACTTCCTGTCTGTCAGGATGTTGTGCACACTTCCTGTCTGTCAGGATGTCGTACACACTTCCTGTCAATCAAGGTGTGGTACACTTCCTGTCAGTCAGGGATAATGCCATGCTTGACAGTTTGGGGTAAAGCCCTTCCTGACTGAGGACGTGGCTTCTGTTGGCCGCTGTCTGGGACTACTGCCCTGTTCGACCTCCCTTCTGAGTGTCTTCTTCACACTTCTGGGCAGCGTGTTGTTGTCTCAGCCTGCTGGGTGGTAGTGCTAGTCTGTTCAGTTCACGTCTCTTTGGAATATGCGTCTCTTCGGAATATGCACAGCTCTCGAAGAGGGACATGTCGCAGTTCTCTTCTCATGGACAGCATGGACGCGGTGTGCCAGGAGGCAGCCTGCGCCCACTTGTAAGTTGTACTTGGCGAAACATACACTGCGCTGCATACTTCACTGTCTTCAAGTTTCCGCCAGCTTCGGAGGGCAGGACAGCGGTGAGACTCCAGAACTGGTGACATGGGGCGGTGTAGCGGGGGCTGGTGGGTGAGGCACTCCATGTAAGGGGGGACGACAAGCAGTGGGCTTATTCAGATAAACAAAGTGAAGCGGATAAACTGAATTTTTAAAATGTGATATACAGCACGGCCAGGACTACAAATGGGTGGGTTATGTTAACGGATATAAAGGCATCTTGTTGCCGGGGTCTTGAGGCTGTGGTGGGATTACTTTGAAGTTGTAGACAATATCTGATGCTATTTCATACTGGGTGGAAGGCTTGGGGTATACGGTCACCTGCTAGGTGTCTAGATGAAGCATAGCATTTTCACAAGCATACTATACCGGTGTCAAATTACTACATTGTTAGTATTTTATAATAATAATAATAATAATGATATTAAATAAAGCAAAGATCAGTTGCTGTTGGTTGGAGATTTGCAAAGGAAGTAGTAATGAGCTAGATGTATATGGGTCTTTTCATCTTAAATGGGGCCAAATTGTTACATGGGGGCTACAAATGAATATTGTGTATTTCCCCTTATTTTTAGTCTAGTAATAAGATTAGAACAAAATAAAATAATACATATATGCCAAGAAAATAAATAAAAACTAACATAGGCTACTAACCATACCAACCAATTATCTATCTGCTGCTGAAATGCAGACAATCAAATACGTTATCAGCAGCTACTGTGTGGTAAGATAACACCAACACTACAACTGGCCAGCATTGAAAACAAGCCTGGGTACCTGGGCTTATATGCTATGGACAGTATAAATATAGCCTCAATTAAAAAAAATAGAGTAACAGGTAATATTCTATGCATATTAAAGGTCTAGTAGGTTGTAGAAAAGTCCACATTCTCCATGTAACAAATTCATGCCTTTAAAACACCATATTTTTGTAATGAACATGTTGGCTTTTTTTACTCTGTCACATTAGTCATTAATTTGTTTATATCTATCCCGCCAAAGTGTAAGAATATGAATTTTATGAAGAAAATAACTCCTCTACTCTTTCAATCATTGTTTTTGACCATTACATAGGGGAAAATACATTGGCCCTATTTACCATGAAACGACCCGTATACACTGGAAACAATGTGTTGAGAATGGTATGGTTCTGCTTGCGTCTTGGAAGTTATGCTGTGTATTTAATATCCGCAAATATATGAAAGCTGCTAAGTTACCTAACAGCGGCTTATATTGCTAATCACTTTTGGGGACACAGATGTATCTACAGGTGGCTAGCGGCATCTTGATGGTCACAGCCAGTCTCAGGTGGTGGGTTAAGCTGTTTCCTGCCTTCTCCACAGTCACATACGAAGGTTTCCATTTCTTCTGGTGTTTTTGTCTTCACTTTGTAGGATGAATTTATTTACCCTGCTCATAACGGATAAGTGTGTTAACACTTGTTTTCACCGCTGGGCAGCACTAGTCCAATTTGATTCAGATCTTTTGAATTTTGTTTTCGTAATAATTTAGGTTTTCTTGCTTCTTGTTTATGGCTTGTAACTGTTTGTAAATTGCAAACAGTCCAAAATCCAGCTTTCATTTTGATATAAATGTTTAAACTTGCTCTTTTGTACTTCGAACTGGAAATGCTTTTTTGGTCTCTAAATTTGAGGTAGTGATGGCTTTCTGTGGTGCTGTTCGTGCAGACAGCCGCCTGGTGGAGAAGGCGAGATGCAGGAGCGGTTGTGGGTAGGCATGGAGAAGGGGTTAAAAGACTGTTGAAATGCGCTTTGTCTGTCTCCACACAGGACCGAGCGAACCTGATGAAGTCCCTGTTGACAGAGTGTCCGCACGTGAAGCCGCAGAAGGTAACCAGGCACTGCTACTCTGAAAGTCATTTGTATCCACCAGTCAGTGGGCGCGTCATTTGTACCCACATGTATACATTACATGCACGTCTAAATGTGTGCATGGTGTGATTGTTTATGGACCATAGCTGGGATGAGAATTTCCGCCAACAACAAAGTGCAAATCTGACTCGTACTTGTCCTGATATAGTGATAAGACCGGCGCTGGTGTGAGGACGTAAAACCCCAATCACTTGTCCCTCGCTCCTAGTAATCTGAATGTATGCCATGTGCTGTATCTCTAGACCCGCCTCAAATGTTCAACGCAGGGTTCATACAGATATTAATAGCTTATGTGGCGGCAGCAGGTTTCCTCAAAGAAATATGTCACAATGACCATATGTTTAAGTCCAATAGCCGATGATAAAATGAGAAAAATCAATTGATTAATAGAAACTTTACTTTTTGCATTGTTTGCCCGGCGTGCAGGTGAAGCGCGTGCCGGGCTCCAGCGGGCGGCTGCACAAGACTGCGGACGGCGACTGGGAGTGGTCGGATGAGGACATGGACAAGTGCTCGGAGGAGGCCCGCAACATCATGAACAGCGAACGGGTAGGCGCAGCGCAGCCTCGCTGTGGGTAGCATCAACAGTCAAAACGAAGAGGGGGCGGGTTAAAATGTGGGCCACCTGAGGGCAGTGGGCAGTGTCAATAGTCGAAACAAGAGGGGGGGTAAAATGTGGGCCGCCAGGGGGCAGTGAGCGGTGTCAACAGTCGAAACAAAGAGGTGGGCGGTGTCAACAGTCGAAACAAAGAGGGGGTAAAATGTGGGCACCCAGGGGGCAGTGGGCGGTGTCAAAGAGTCAAAGCAAGAGGGGGTAATGTAGGCTGCCTGGGGGCAGTGACCTGTGTCAACAGAAGGGGGGTAAAATGTGGCTGCCTGGGGGCAGTGTGCGGTGTCAACAGTCAAATTAAGAGGGGGCGGGTATAATGTGGGCCGCCTGGGAGTGGGCAGCGTCAACAGTCGAAACAAGAGGGGGTAAAATGTAGGCCGCCTGGGGGCAGTGAGCGGTGTCAACAGTCGAAATAAGAAGGTGCGGGTAAAATGTGGACTACAGCAGCTGGCCTTCGGGCTGCCCGCTTTTGCGGATGATGTACACAAAGTTGGTTTTAGTTGGACAGTTTTCCACAGTTACAATACCCATGTTTATATTTATTTAATAATATCCCACCACCCATTATTAAGCACCCTGGCAATATTTTAAATTATCCGAGTTCTGTAGTTTGTTAATTCAATAATATTGATTTTAAAAAGAATGTTTGTTTAGCGACCCCCCCAGCACAAAAAGTAGACATCGGCTATTGGGGGGTAAAAAGAATGATCAAGTTTGAGAGAATGTTGGCTGTAAGAAGCTGAGGTGTGAATTATAATTATATACATACTTGATGCAATTTTGGTGTATGGGTCTAAATGAATAACTTAATACATTTTAAAATATATTATGTACCACCCCCCAGGAATATAGTTATAAGTCTACACCACCCACATATTTGAATTGTGTTGCCTTCCCAACACACACGTAAGACTTAGATGATTCAATTTTGTGAAAGCTGACCATATTCATTTTCACGTATCCATGTAGTATCTCGATGGTCACTTGGCAGAGGCGTTGATGAACATTTGAGACAGTTGCGGCCGACCCTTGTTGTTTGATTGCCCATGTTGCCGGTGACCCTGACTGGTGCCTGTCTGTTGTAGTCCCCCCGTGTGCAGGAACTGTCGGCGTCTGGAGCCCCGAGAGCACTCAACAAGACTTCACCCCTGGTAAGTACCTCAGGCCTCCTGCAGCCTGTGTTAGACTGCCCCTTGTGTCTGATATTAGGCCTGTTGCCCCTCGTGTCTGACATCAGGCTTCTTCTTGTCCCGTGAATCTGACATTACGCTTCTTCTAGCCCCTTGTATCTGACATTAGGCCTGCTGTCCCTTATATCCGACATTGAGAAACTCGAAGTTAGACATTGGGCTCAATGTCTGACGTAATGCATAATACCAGGTGTATCTGACATAAGGTATAGGACCTGATGTATCTGAGATAAGGTATGGTACCAGATGTATCTGACACAAGGCATAATACCTGATGTATCTGATCTAAGGCATGGGACCAGATGTATCTGTCATCAGCATAGTACCTGATGTATCTGAAATATGGCATGGTACCAGATGTTTTTGACATAAGGCATATAGCCAGATGTACCTGACATACGGCATGGGATCAGATGTATCTGACATAAGGCATATAGCCAGATATATCTGACACACGGCATGGGACCAGATGTATATGACATAAGCATAGTACGTGATGTATCTGAAATAAGGCATGGTACCAGGAGCCATATGCATGAAGCAGGGTTAGCGCTCCAAACCTGTGGTTAGCGGCGATCTCCGGGTTAGCGGGGAAAAGTCGGTATGCATGGGGGAGTGTTAGGGAAACTCCGCGAGTTTAAGGTCGGAGAGTCTAACCCCAGCCCATACCAGGTTTACCATCGGTGTTAGGGACCAACTCGGGCCAAATCTATTGAATGCGATCATATTTAACAGAATTACATACACAAATCGTGAAATTTCATTAAATTAACCCTAAAATCGAACCCATATTAATGCCGCCGCTACATTGGCGGCGATATTAATATTGTCAAATCGACGAATGTACACAAAACAAATGGCCGCCGCATCGGCGGCAATATATTAGGCCCAAATTTATTCAATGCGATCATATTTGACAGAATTACACACTCAAATTGTGAAATTTCAATAAAATAACCCTAAATTCGAACCGATATTAACGCCTCCGCTACAATGGCAGCGATATTAATATTGTCAAATCGACGAATGTACACAGTGACAGAGGGATTTCCTATATCTATAAATAACTGCTAGGTTAGGTAACGCTTCCACGCTTCGGCTCCATACATACCCCTTGACCGAATTTCCAACGCCGGTGTTAGCTAACCCGGATCCGGCCCTTGACACCGGAGCCGATAAATAATTCTTCATGCATACGGGCCCTGGTGTATCTGACATATGGCATGGGACCAGATGTATCTGACATTAGGCATATAGCCAGATGTATCTGACATATGGCATGGGACCAGTTGTATATGACATAAGGCATAGGACCTGATGTATCTGACATGAGGCATAGGACCTGACGTATCTGATGTTAAACGTTGTGCCCCTGTTCACTAAATTGGGCGTAGTACCTGTTGTATTCAATATAGCCCTAAATGTGGACAGTTTTTTATCAAAAGATTATTATTTAATGTGAATATTAAGTGTGCGTACTCTGTATGGCGCAGCGCTAATTAATGGGGGGGCCATCAAGATCGTTAATTAATTCGCAATTATTTAAAGCCAATCACACTCAAGTGGTGCACATTCACCAAAGTGACGGTTAGACTCCGCTAGGCGAGTCGTGAAAGCTGTGCCGCAGTGTGGGACCAGCGTTCTCACTGTGGGCTCCATCATTCCCCATGTGTTTGTCTCCCATTGCCTCGTCTCACAGGAGCAGGTAATGCCGACCTCATGTTGCGCTAAGTAGCCATTTCCCGAACCCCGCTCCTTGCAACGGTGTCCGCTGTAGGCTTCGTGTAGAGCGTCATTTGTCTCTGGCCTGACCAGTACAAAATACCAGCCATCCACGAAAGCACATTTTGTATTTAACGTATAGAAGTGGATTCTCTGTATGCAAAGTATATGAAAAGGCTTTTTGTGTACAAAAGGGCTTTTCATGTTCGAAAGGGCTTGTTGTGTACGAAATACGAAAGGGCTTTTCATGTATGAAGCAGCTTTTCATGTATGGAAGGGAATTTCATGCTTGAGAGCTGCTTTTATCTTCGATGTGGTATTTTTTCTGTATGAAAGCATTTTTCATATGTAAAGGCTCGTCTTTGTTTTACACACAAAATAAGATTTTGTGAACTATATTGATTCCATGAAGAAATATGCATTACATACAACAAATGCCATTCCGTACACGAATTGCGCTTTGATGCACATAGTTGGTAGGTTACAAATGGCGCTCTGCATCTTCCTGCGACACCATCATTCTCAGGCTGGCTGATGGCTTCTTTAGTTGATATATTGTTAATCCAGGATGTAGTCGCTGCCCTTTTGATCATGGAGAGTTGTGTGGAGCTGGAATCTAAGATTGAACGCCTACTGGCACTAGTGCCATAGTGGCCTGCCAGCTAACGAGACATCGGGGTGGGCAGCGCTATAAATAAACAAGCACTGGTCTCTATTAGAAGCTGAGTGTGTTGGAGGGCGTAAGGGGGTTTGAAAGTCTCGTTACAACTAATCCAACATTTGGATCCCTTGAATTTACCAAAGTCATCTTGGGAGGTATGTTCTGCAGGGATCAAAGACCTCCTGCAGCACCATCAGCGTATGCTAATACATTGTTCAAATGGCGCAGCACTGTCAGTGTAGATCAGTATGTATGAAACTTGACTCCCGGGAATTTTTCGCGATTCCCAGAAAATATCCTCGGTATTCACAGTGATGTGCATAACACCTCTGCATTCACAGTGACATGCGAGACAGCTCCATGACATCTCTCTGTATTCACAGTGATGTCCATGACACCTCTCTGTATTCACAGTGATGTGTGTGACACCTCTCTGTATTCACAGTGATGTACATGACATTTCTCTGTATTCACAGTGATGTGTGTGACACCTCTCTGTATTCACAGTGACGTACATGACACCTCTCTGTATTCACAGTGACGGACATGACACCTCTCTGTATTCACAGTGACACCCATGACACCTCTCTGTATTCACAGTGACACCCACCACACCTCTCTGTATTCACAGTGATGTGTGTAACACCTCTCTGTATTCAAAGTGAGGTGCATGATACCTCTCTGTATTCACAGTGATGTCCCTGACACCTCTCTGTATTTACAGTGATGTCCGTGACATCTCTCTGTATTCATAGTGATGTCCATGACACCTTTGTATTCACAGTGATGTCCATGACACCTCTGTATTCACAGTGATGTCCGTGACATCTCTCTGTATTCATAGTGATGTCCATGACACCTCTGTGTTCACAGTGATGTCCATGACACCTCTGTATTTACAGCGACGTCCGTGACATCTCTCTGTATTCATAGTGATGTCCATGACACCTATGTGTTCACAGTGATGTCCGTGACATGTCCATGACACCAGACGGGATGGCCGAATGAGTTAGAGCATCCGTCTCCCGTGCTGGTAGATCGTGGGGTCGTGGGTTCGAACCAATGACTTAAAAATTTATACTTGTCGCCTCCTAGCCAGGTGCTTGGCATTATTAGGACAGGGCAAGGACTGGTGTGCTCAGTATCAGGATAATGTTACTGAGTGGGATACCAGGTCAGGGTGCCGGCGGCCTGGTTTCCCAGTGGGACAGCACTATATAGTTGCCATGAGTGCGCACTGTCACAAGTCGGTACCCGTCCTGATATGACCTTAGATGTTGCTAGGACATAAAACAACAAACAAACAACAAACAAAACATCTCTGTATTCACAGTGAGGTGCATGAGATCTCTCTGTATTCACAGTGATGTCCATGGCACATTTGTATTCACAGTGATGTCCATGACATGTCTGTATTCACAGTAATGTCCATGACATGGCTGTATCCACAGTGATGTCCATGACATTTCTTTGTATTCAAAGTGAGGTGCATGACACCTCTCTGTATTCAGTGATGTCCATGCCATCTCTCTGTATTCACAGTGATGTCTGTGACATCTCTCTGTATTCACAGTGATGTCCATGACATGTCTGTATTCACAGTAATGTCCATGACATGGCTGTATCCACAGTGATGTCCATGACATTTCTTTGTATTCAAAGTGAGGTGCATGACACCTCTCTGTATTCAGTGATGTCCATGCCATCTCTCTGTATTCACAGTGATGTCTGTGACACATCTCTCTGTATTCACAGTGATGTTCATGACACCTCTCTATTTACAGTGATGTACATGACACCTGTCTGTATTTACAGTGAGGTGCATGACATCTCTCTGTATTCACAGTGAAGTGCATGACATCTCTGTATTCACAGTGAGGTGCAGGACATCTCTCTGTATTCACAGTGATGTGCGTGACACCTCTGTATTCCGCCTTAGCTTTAACCGCGTCCCTTCATCTTATAAAGCTGCTTGTGCCTTTCTAGAGACATAAATATTATACAGTAAAACCTCTCAACCGACCATGGGACCCACTTTAAATGGTCCATTTAGGGAGGTGGTCGGTTCAGGGAGTTTTCTTTTATCGTTGCAATGGTATTGTACGGGCGATCGTTTGGGACCCAAATAAAGCGATTAATGTAGGGAGTGCTCGATCTGTGGAGGTGGTCGGTTAGGGAGGTTTTACTGTCTATAACTTCTTATATGCCTGCATTTTATTCATGACTGATGAAGCTTTTTAGCTAGTTTGTGTGTGTTTTTTCTTGCCTCGTACATTTACTGAACCTCGCCCTTTCAGCCCCAGGGGAACGTGCACAAAGTACGTGCTGCTGCGGGGGGTGGGTGGACTAAGTATACATCAAGGGCGTTCCGTTGCCGTGTTCTGTTCTGCTAGTTTGTGTGGGCTGACCCTGGTCCCAGGCAGTGATAGCCCGACACTATGTTAGCACACTTTGTTGTTTAATGTTTCACCAATGAAGCCTCAATTTGTTATTTATTTTTTTCAAATATGGCAAAGATTCGTGTGATTATGCAATTGTAAAATGTGCAGGGATATGCAAGCTCCAGATCGCTCTTCAAACCTTAGCCATTTTACTCAAATAAGCGGCTCTGGCAAAATGTGCCACCAGTAAGTCCGCTACCAGGTTAATCAGACCAAATAGAATAATCTCTTATCACCACTAGTTAGGTTTGTTTGTTTGTTTGTTTGTTGTTATTTTACGTCCTAGCAACATCTAAGGTCATATCAGGACGGGTACCGACTTGTGACAGTGCGCACTCATGGTGACTTTATAGTGCTGTCTCACTGGGAAACCAGGCCGCCGTCACCATGACCCAATATCCTACTCAGTCACATTATCTTGACACTGAGCACACCAGTCCTTGCCCTGTCCTAATAATGCCGAGTGCCTGGCTAGGAAGCAACAAGTATCAATTTTTAAGTCATTGGTTTGACTCGACCGGGGTTCGAACCCACGATCTACCAGCATGGGAGACGGACGCTCTAACTCATTCGGCCATCCCGTCTGGTTCCACTAGTTAGGCATTTAATCAATAATTATATGTAGTATATATCAGTATCATATATAATATAAGCCTTAGATGTTGCCAGGACGTAAAACTCCAACGACCAACTCAAACAGGGTTCCCGGGGCTCTTGAAAACCATTGAATATCATGGGATTTAAAATTATAGAATTCTGTGATAAAGTCTATGCAAATCATAGAATTCTTATTAAAGATTTGTGTGTGTAAATTTCATGTACTTTGTTTTCACCTTCATTAAAAGTGATACAGCAATTCTTTTAATGAAAAGTTGCTGCCAACAAACTAATTGAGGTGATGTGTACATGTGTACCGCGTAGATGCATGCATTGCCACTGTCCAATCAGAATTGGCGTTACATGTGGTTTGGAGGGTGCACGGGGGATGCTGAATTTTATTGGGGAAATATGGTTATTTTGGTTTTAAATTGTCATGGAATTTTGTCGTTGTAATCTTGGAAAACCATAGAATGTAATGTCATCGAAACCTCTACCCGCAACATGTGGCCTCCTTGACGCTGTTGCGCCATCACGTCTTTCTTTCTGCTCAATTATGCAGGGATGAAGGATCTCTGCGATTTCTCTGATTTCCGCAATTTTTTATATTTACCAATTAACCTAAAGAAAAATGCCTAGGAACTGGATGTATAATACGACAACAATTGGGTTTGAATCCCATTCTTATGTGACCTTAGATGTTGGTAGAACAGACAGTCCAAGGAAGAAGCAGTTAGATATGGGCGATAATATATGCACAAGAATAGTTGTGCGCTGACTTCCGGCGTGTTTCCGCGATTCCCTGACTGCTAATTCTATGGGTGGGGGCGGGATTCCGCGTTTTCGCGGAGATTCGCTGTGGGTGTAATGATCTTGGCTTGATTTCTGCGATTTTTGCTGCAGATCACTTTCATCCCTGATTATGGTGTTTGTCATCTTTCGTTCCAGTCACCAACGGAAGAGGAACCGGAAGTGGTAACTACCATTAACCACTGCCTGTCGATGTCTCAGCCTACTAACACTAGCCCCCACACAGTGGGGCCGGGCAGGTCATGGCGCCACGGTCACGTCACCCCAGGCGCCTTCACCAAGGTGGACCAAGGATCAATATGCGTTATTGAGCTCAGATAGCCTCAAACCCCATATTAAGGCGATCAAGTGTTTGTTAATATTAAATGATTTTACCTTTCAAACTTGAGCCGTGTTGTCCACAGGAAACTGGAATTCATTTGTATTTCACAGGGATCCCATTTCTCAGTGAAATCGCTGATTTCAGCGAAAACTAAGTTTCTAAATCACTGATGCTGGGGGGGGGGGAAATCGTGTCCACAAGAAAAAGAAACCTTTGATTATTTGTGAGTCTTGAAGTCTTAAAACAATTGGAATTTTATGGTCAAAATAGGTGCCAGATTGCACCATTTTAATCGTAGGTTAAAACAGTTCGGGGGGGGGGGGGGCAGGCCTCGGCACCCTCCTAATTTTTCAAGGACTTTTAAAAATATTTTTGTCGCTGGGATCCCTCATTTCAACAAATAACCAATCATAACAAATTATTATTTTTAAACAACACAAACGGGCAGATTGCCTGACCAGGTGTGATATCAGTTTGATCATATGGCCAGGTGGTGCCACACTGCGTCACCCACGGAGACCGACTCGCCCAGACCTGCCCTGTTTGTTTTGTCATTCCTTACCATTTGATTTGATTTCCGATTCCTTTCCTCTTTGCCCCTTAGCACTAGGGATCACACGTCTTGTGGAAAGTGGTGATCCAAGTACGGGGCATCTGTGACGTCACGCTCGCTGGACACGCTATTGGTGACGTCACGGTTCAGTTGCTGTGTTTGCGCATGCCCTGTGGTGATTGTCCCTCTCCGTCTGTAGAGTTAGGTCAGGGTGGTTGAAAGTGGCACCGGCACTGGGCGGGCTGCGCACTGGTTGGCTGCACACTTATTGGCTGCATACTGATTGGCTGTGATCTGATTGACTGCCCCAGTTGTCTGCATGCTGATTGGCTGTGCACCAGTTGGCTGCATACTGATTGGCTGTGTGCTGGTTGGTTGCATACTGATTGGCTGTGCGCTGGTTGGCTGTACATCGGTTGGTTGTATACTGATTGGTTGCGCGCTGGTTGGCTGTGCACCGGTTGGCTGCATACTGATTGGCTGCATGCTGGTTGCCTGTGCACCAGTTGATTGCATACTGATTGGCTGTGCGCTGATTGGCTGCGCACTGGTTGGCTGCATAGTGATCGGCTGTGCGCTGGTTGGCTGTGCACCGGTTGGTTGCATACTGATTGACTGCACGCTGATTGGCTACGTGCTGGTTGGTTGCACACCGACGCTGCCCATGACAACGCCGTGCTCGTGCCTTTTTTTTCCCAGGCCCTGTGCAGTATTTTTAATCTGTGTGGACCACTTGAGTGGTGTAAGAGGTGGCCCAGCAAGTTCAGTAGGCGTTCAGTCAGAGTAAAAGTTTCGCCAGTCATTCCCCCTGCAAGCTCCCTTACAGTGCGCTACATTAACCATTGTCACTATAGCAACCAATACTTGAGCCTGGTGACGCGAACCGCCCCCAAACAGAGCGTGCTGTGCTTATCATCGAATAGCAAAGCATTAATTGTTGGCTAGGGACTTATTTTTAGCCACTCTCTGGGGTCGGGGGTAGTGATGTATTTTTTGCTTTAAAGGTTTCTCAATTGTTGATATCTTATTTGCCAAAACAGGTGTCTAAAAATGGTTTAGTAATACAAATATTTAAGTGGTGAATTAATCTTAATTTGAATGAGAAAATAATGTTGATGGTGTGATTAAAGAACAACTTAATGTAATGCACTGAAGTGGGCGTTTCTTTGTTCCAGTTAATCATTATGCCACTAGTGACCCTTCCATCCTAGAAAATGCTGCCCTGAATATTTGTTGCATCTGGCTGTTCAAAATGCCATTTGGATAACCAGCTAATAGGATGGGGTCTGCTGTATGTCCTATTGGGAATATTTTGACAAAGCGGATGTGGTTTATGTTAAATCCAAGTTGTTGCTGATTTCCTATATTGGCTAGATGTCAGGGCAGCCATCTTGGATTTAAGTAATTTCTATGGTTTGCCCAAGAATGGCTGATTGTCATCCCGCACATTTAAGTTGAGGAACCACCTAAGTATTAACAATCTGCGAAATTAATTAATACTATTAATGAGTTCTCTGTTGCCAAAAAAAAAACAGCCTGCCTGTAAGTGCTTGTTTGAACTTAAATGTGATTCGAGTTTGATATTTAGTTTACTTTAGGTGGGCCAGTAATGATGTAACAAAGTGATGTTTCACTTTTGTCTTGATTTGTGTTATATGCGGCTATTCCCCATTTACTGTATTCGCATTAAACTATACCTTTAAATGATTGTCCGCATCTCATATAGTTTAAAGCGGCATTATACCTGCACACAACGAATTCGCATAGAGCAGCTGTACAGAAAGTCAAACTGATTCATATTGAACTAGTTCGTTGTAAAGTCCTGCATTGGGTCTTCATTAAGTGGTTTCCGCTATCATAAAACCAAACCTATATGAGCGTGCCATGCATATGGTGCCACAGGAACTCTTACAGCAAATACACGAGGTGGAGAAGCCTTTTTGTATCCCACCGGGCGCGGTGGCCGAATCGGTAGAGCGCAGGCCTTCGGTGCAGAAGGTCACGAGTTCAATTCCCGTCGAGTCAAACCAATGACTTACAAAATTGATACTTGTTGCTTCCTAGCCTGATGCTCGACATTAATAGGATAGGGCAAGGACTGGTTAGTTCAGTGTCAGGATAATGTGGCTGAGTGGGATATCAGGTCATGGTGGCAGCAGCCTGGTCTCCCAGTGGGGCAGCACTATAAAGTCGCCATGAATATGCACTGTCACAAGTCGGTACCCGTCCTGATATGACCTTAGATGTTGCCAGGAATTAAAAACTCCAGCAACCAACCAATTTCTGTATCCTTGTAATCATAAGAGGATAGCCCTATCATATTGAAGACTTTAATGTTTGTCTGGTCACTGACATTGAGAGAATTGCACCTTGTGGTAATGGTCAGCACTTGTTGAGGAGTCCACCTAAGAACAACGCTTGCTGTAGATGTCTCAACAGAAATATCTTTCGCTGAGTATGATGTTTGTAGTTGTTGTTGTGTAAAACATTATTCGTGACCGTGCTAATTGTCTGGTCGCTGTGTCCGGTATCTCCAAGCTGGCTGCTGCAACGTCTGCTCACATGTGTCGTAATTGCACTTCATCCCACACACACTTGCCACTGGCTTATCTCCGTGTGTATCTCAGACTTATTACATTGTTCATGTGAGGTGAGAGGTGTCTTTGGAAGTGCAGATGGCTATTTTACAGTTTAAGCGCCTACAAACCCGGCCATCTTTCCATCCAACAATTTGTTGTCTTTGCTGCGGTAAAGACAACAAAAAACAATGCTTGCGAAACACTAGTTTACCCCCAGGAGCACCCACACAGTACCATACACGCCTACTGAAGATGCCGCTAAACACTTCCCTTCCACTCTCCGATACAGTTAGCATTGCCGGCTTACAGGGCAACCCAGTTTGAGGACGCAGGATTTTGTAAAGGGCTCTCATTGACAAATAAGAAAGGTTCCATCAGCACCAAGTAAAAAGACTGCTGCAACAATGTCAGAAACAGTGCCACCTGTGGCAGCATCACCAACTAATGCTTCCGGACTGCCTCCTCCAGAAACATTATGCAAGTATTGATTGTGAGCGTTTTTCTTCCTGTAGGTAGCAGAAGCATCGACTGTGGCCCCTGCCCAGGTAAGACTCTCTCCTCAGTCTCGATGGTTGTAGTAGATGCTAATCTTGGCTTCATCTTCAGGAAGTCTTTCGTCTTTTGAATACAATTGCTGCTATTTAGCTGGAGAGGGGAATTTAATACGCATGCTGGGGTAAACTACAGTTGTTGGATTTTGGATAGAAGCGGATAGTTTTTGTCCAATATACATGTGCCTGTTGACGTGTTAACGTGTTGTTCTGGATATGGTGTTTTGTCATTGCAATCTCAGTTAGTTACAGCCGTGTGTGCTTATGTTTACAATTAATCTCAGTTACAGCCGTGTGTGCTTATGTTTACAATTAATCTCACACTTCTAGAAGGGTATTTCTGGTTCGGAGTAATGTCACTCATTAGTAGCATGCTTCTGTTTATTGCTAATCTTATCTCATACTGGTGGGTATAGTCCGGGTTACTGTTAATATCACCTCGTTGTAACAGTCTTGTTTACGGCTAATCTCACCTAGTGTTTCCATCTTGTTTTCTGCTAATCTCACCTAGTTCTAGCGGTGTGGTCCTGTTTTCTAATCTCACCGAGTTCTAGCGGTGTGGTCCTGTTTTCTAATCTCACTGAGTTCTAGAGGTGTGTTCCTGTTTACTAATCTCACCTAGTTCTAGCGGTGTGGTCCTGTTTTCTAATCTCACTGAATTCTAGCGGTCTGGTCCTGTTTTCTAATCTCACCTAGTATTGTAATCCTGTTTACTGCTAATCTCAGTATTGTTTTCTGCTAATCTCACCTAGTATTGTAGTCCCATTTACTGCTAATCTCACCTTGTTGTAGAGGTGTAGTCCTGTTTACTGCTAATCGTCTAGCGGTTTACCTGGATGTACCTAATCTACATAATAACTAACAGCGCTATTAAGGCCTGATCTCAGCCTGATCTACTTCCTTGCAGGCCAACAACGGGTCGGCTGTGGAACCAATCAACCTTGTGCTCCGACTGAGGAATGAACGCAAGGAATTAAACGACATTAAATTTGACTTCACACCACAACAAGGTAATGCATGTAAGGTTGTCCAGGGCATCCAATTCCTTTATGAAGCTTCTTATCTGTTGAAGGAACCTAGTAGTATCCAAAACCAATTACCATTATGTGAGTAGAGGGGTGTGTGTGGTGGATGGGTGAGGTTAGAAAACGGGTGCTTTATTCGGAATGATTGCAGAGAAAATCCATGGAAATCCAGCCTCATCCTTATAGATTCTAGATGCGACATCATGTTCCTGCTTCCTAATTCAAAGATAGAGATGAAGCATCTCAGAGGAATTAAAGATCAGCACAAAGCCTGCTTTGAATATTCGCCTTTACCTGTACTATATAGACCGGTGTAATTCACCCCATCTTACCGCGTCTGACTAGTAATATTTGAGCTCTGAGTCAATAGGTGAAGATTGATTGTAATGCAGTGTTTGAAGGATTACTCAATAAGTATTAATATTTCTAAGCTTACTATTGTTGGATCAATGTGGGATTTTGTTAAAATATGAGAAATGCATGCATGCCTATAAAAGTAACATGAACAGGTCCTGAAAATAGCACTTGATGGTGACTCTAGTTAGATCTGCATTGTTGGATCTGCATTCTGAACCTAATGGTTCACTGCGTTGTCACACTCACAGACACTCCTGATAGCGTGTCTAGGGAACTTGTCGAGGCGGGACTCGTGGACGGAAAGGACATGATCGTGGTCGCTGCCAACCTGCAAAAGATTATCGATAACCCGCCTGACAGCAAGAGTCGCACCTTCGCTCTGGTAAGTCAACTCCTAGAAAGGTGCTTCCTCTTAAGTGTGGAAGTTGGGCGTGACAGATTTTTCTGATGTCACAACTTTTCCTTTTTTCCGTTTTGCCTGTCTGCAGCTTAAGACATTGCTTTACCACTGAAGCTGTTGGCATCACTTTACTTGTCAGCAGCTGAGGACATCGCTTTAAACCTGCAACAGACCTGGTGTAAAATATTCTGATATTCGGCATAGGTGGGAATGCAAATGTTCTATTACTGATCGGTGTACATGGCCAGGCACTGCTGACAACTATGCAGCAACACCCCCCTCCACCGTGAAGGTCATCATCACCGCATGCACGGTTGTGCACAACCTGATGAGGATGCGCTACCCAGGGCTGCAGAACCAGGGGCTGGATCGTCCAGAGACTGGGAACCACAACTTTGTCCCCGGAGTATGGAGAGAGCGCAAAAAGCTGGCAGACTTAGACATTATTCCTAGCTCCAACACCGCCTCCAAGACAGGAAAGCAGCAGCGGAATCTCCTGAAAGACTGGGTCATCTCGCTTGCCAGATCTGATGTTTTAAAAAGGTGTATCAATCTGTATGCACTGTGATATCTGTAGTTATGATATATCTATGTATACTTACATGTCCGGTATATTGTGAGATGTCTACTAGTAAAATATTCCGATATTCATCGTAGGGGGGAATGCAAATATTTTATTACTGATTGGTGTATGTGACCAGGCACATGTATGTATATATATATATGTATGGGTTGGTGGGAATGAGTGAGATGTAAATAGACATAGTGGTGCTGGCAGATCTGGGTGTGAGGGCACTCAGGGCCTACCCCCTCTGCTGGGGTAGTGATCACCACACTCAAAGGTCAAGGATGGTGGTGGCCATGGGGCCATACACCTTGTGGTGGTGGACTGGTATCCATGGGGACGAGGAATGCTGGATCCCTGTTGGTAGGGCCAAAAATGCTTGATTCCCATTGGGGGAAAGGGGTGGGGTGATACTCTACAATGAACCCATGTAACCATATAAATAATAAACGTGAGGGCTGGACTTTCTCTTCTTCTTTACACTTTATACTCTTCCTTTCTCTTTGACTGTATTGATTTCACAATAGCCTGCCTACACATCCACAGATGCGAGCATTAGACTTTACACTGGGATGTTGCTGGGACATAAAGGCCCCAACAACCAACCAAAGATTATGTTGGCAATCTCTCCTTCCTCCAATGAAGTTGTCCTTATTGTTGTATTCAATCACCGTCCCTCAATCACCACTTTAAATGTCTGCCATTTGTGTTGTTGCTCTCACATCAGTTCAGCCTCACACCGCATCATTGGTCACTAACCGCCTGTTAAGCAGTGCTTTCAGGTACAATGTCCTTAATGCTGAATGTTGTAACTTGCAGAATTCGGGGTGCGGTGCGAACGAGGTGCCGGATGATAAGGCGCTGATAGGCTTCGCTCAGCTCACGATAAGCGACGGGTCGACTATCGTGTAGCGGCTCCAGGTCGCTACACTTCGCTACGACCATTGCGAGGCGCGGGCCCGACACAGAGGCTGGCATCACACCATTCTACATCTCCCTTCCATTCAGTGGCGAGAACCTGCCCATGACATGCAGAGAGGGAGCAGGGGGGTGAAGAACTGACACTTTAATCAGCCAACTCGCCTGTAGCATCCTGCACAGGCCACACTGAGCCTTAGAGCTGCACACTCAGCAGGACGCCCACAGGGAGGGGGGGGGGGGGTTATACACACTGGTGCATTCATAATAACAAATGGCTCTTCCATTGACCACTGTACCCAATTACGGAGGAAATCCCCACAACCGGTATGCGTATCAGTACAAGCTGTCACCTGAATACACGTTCTCGATGAAGCTTTTCGGGGTGTCTGTTATCAGGATTCCAGTTGGTTGCGGGCGGGTGGGCGGTAATGTAATCTAATGTCGGTTAGCAATGTTCGGCTCGCTCTTTACAAGTAGTTAGTGTGCACATTCAATAAACATACTTTAAAAAAGGTGGAATGGGAATGATAGCAATTGAGCTGAGGGAGTCTGTGATTTTAGGGAGGGGGCATGTTTGGGAAGTCACTGTCAGAAGATAACTAGGTTATATGTGGTGACGTCACTGGGTCTGCGATTGGTGGACAGTCGTCTGTGGAGCTTTATACAATCTCAGTGGCATCGAGTGTCGTTGCCATGACTACCTATTGAATGTGTCTAGCCACTGTTGAAAGGTCATTTCTACAATGATGTTTTTTATTAGATTAAACAGAACAGTTAGTTTTTTTAATTAAGAAACTAAATACGGTTTTCGATTAGCCAATTCTCTGTGCAGAGATAGACGACTGATTGTGTTTTCTGTGGATTTCTCGACAATCGGTTTTGATTGATGCTTCATGGAGATGTCTAGACACGCGTTTGGAAGGTAGACTCATGCATTCATGCCACTTAATATGCAAATTGTGGTGTGCCATTTCTTACTATTGGCACTGTGTTATAGAACCTCTGCTTGCCTGGGCTACCAAGCCGGTATTAGCGGTAGCAGATGTGAAGCACGTGCAACCTAATTGGTGCATAGTAATAGGTATGTTATATTAGCATATCCACTGTGTAATAAACAATAGAAGCGCTAATTCCCACTCGTGAATATAATACACCCGTTCAACTGAATGATTGCCATAACGCCCCAGTTCTTGACCTTACCCTTAGTGGGGATGCCTTGTCATTAGGCTTATTAAATTAGAATGGGTATCTGTTGGTTACCTGTAAGCATTCCGTAACTCCACTCAATTCTAGAGCAATTTCTCCCAATTTTATTTTTGTACTAAAACAAAAAGACAAATAATAGAGGAAATGAGAACAGATTTCTCTTCCCCCTGCCACTCGGTAATACATTATTGCCGGCCTCCTGTACAAAAGGTGCTTTAGGCGAGCTGTCTGCTGGAGACTGGCGAGTAGATGGGGTTTATAAACAACTTGTGGGGCTTTTCTTGCTGACACGATGGGGAAGTTGGACAGTGATCGCGCTACTCTCTCTCGCGTGTACCAATAATGGGAGTCGCGCGCATGCATCACTTCCGGTTGGTAACACGCTGACTGCGCGCGCCGATAGGGTGACGTCAGAGTGTAGAAACTGGTTGGATTCGCCAGGGCCATTAAGCTTCCCGCTGATTGTATAGTCGAGTTATGTTACAGTGCTCGGGCTTGATAGAAATTCCAAGATAATGCACAGCGGGTGAGTTATTTGTTAGTTTGGGTTGAATTATGGTTATCTGAACAAAGCCCTACAGGACTGATAGGAATCTACGTCTTCTTCATGACTCGCAGGAGATATATGAAGAAAAGATATATATGCACTTTTTTTAAGCTCACAATAAATGACAGGAAGCCTTGCATAAACACATTGTTATAGCAAGCTAGATTTATCTCTTATTAGTGTTTTTTTTTTAAAGCAGAAAATGACATGTGATATTTATATTCGATCTGATGGAACCCGCAGACAAGATCTGATGGTAGTGAAGCTGCACCGCGCTAATGTTTATACACTGATGGACACTGCGCTGTGTGAATAGGCGGGTGTTACTGCGGAGTGCAGTTGGACTGACGGCTGTGTGCGCTAAGTCCCAGGTAACGTGTTCCTAGCCTGCTGGGCCCATGTCCGACTTATTTGCACATCAGTTTTTTTTATAATTAACTCCTGGTGGCGACTTGGAAATATGTCGTAATTGAAGCTGACAGCGACACAATGAACAGACCATCAAACGGTGAGTGATAATAGTGGGTTTTCTGCGTTGGAAAACAGCACAGCTGTATGAGGCACGCTCTCCAGGCACATGTTTGGTCATGGAGGCCGGAAACTGCAAAGCTGTGCCGGAGAGTAGCTGGTTGCCGCTGGTCTGTACCAGGTTCCTTTAACGCTGACACCAGCAGCAGGTGTGAGCAGGTGGTGTCACATGACACCAGCAGGCGCGTGCAGCTCGGTGTCACGTGATAAGCTGCGTGGAGGCTGGCGCAGATGCTGATGAGATTTGTGGCCTTTATAATTTGCAATTGTAATATTATTAAATAATGAATGTACGTAATCAGCTGAACCTTCTCCATCACCTCCCCCCCCCACCCCCCACACTTTTCTCCTCTTCACACTCCACCCCAGTTTTTGCTAGGTGTTGTGCTTGTTTTGATTTTGTCTTCAGATGCTTGGTTCGCGTGCCATTTCGCTGTGAAGGACGGAGGGTTAGTGGATTGAACACTTGCTGTGAGTGTCCTTAGTAGCGGGGTCTGTATGTTTTGGATATCCATCCGTGCTGTTTAGAGACAAGCCTTGAGGGTCATGAATAAACGCGTCTCTTCACAGCGTTCTGTGTTCATGGCATGTTTTGGGCTTTTGTCTTTTGGTTTTTAAGAAAGGAATGCCAATCTTCAGGGTTCCGCTGAATACTGCCTACAGACCGGAGTCAACACTTTGACCTTTCATTATGGTTTGTGTCTAAAGCTGCATAGTCCATTAAAAACATCACATTTTCTAAATCAAAGTTCCTGGTTACTCGTTACTGGTCGCCGATTGTTTGTGTGCTGTTGACAGTGCAGTCCTGTAGTGCCTACAACAGACGCTGGTTTCAGACACCATTAACCCTCTCCTAAGCCTCTCAAAAGCACCCACCCCTTCTCACCTCCCTGTAATTGTAACAGGTTAACAATGCCGGCATGTTATATATAATTATACACATAATCTATACCATGTATGCATACATAGTCACATCTGAGATGATTATATATGTATATAGGACATTATATACTGTATGTTATATATAACTTATGCGTATCAATGTAAGAGAATATACGCTAGGATTAGTACCACCCTCCTGTAATCATTTGTGGTTCATTTGTGAATGTTCAGGCAACCGCTAACTAAAGCCACTGTGACTGTTGTAAGGCAATTATCATTCAAGTGGATTGTAAAAGTGTCTGGACATGTTTGAGTACAGAACAACGACTGTTTTAATAAATGCACATATTAAGCGCACTTTGAGCGCCTTGTCGCTGTCGTTGTTTCTCCCAGTTGATGTCAAATTTGGTGGTGGTGCACTTTCTTTTGTTTAACATTTTTGCATGTAGACCATATATTTATGCAGTGCAGCCCCTGTGCCTAGTTCAGGTTCACCTCTAGATGTCTCCGCAACGTCTTTTTTTGCCAATGTGTGTTCAGCGTGTGCCTCTGAGACGACTCCGAAACATCGAGCTTTTCGAGTAGGTGAAAATGAAAAATTCCGCCTCCAAGATGGCTGTGGTTGGCGAGGAGTGCATATTTATTTGTCACAAAAGATGTCTTATGTTAAAGTTATGTTAACAAATAGTTGATTTTCAGAATGTATTTAAAACAGATAAATAAGTAATGACCCCGAACAAAGATGTGCTTAGAATATCCGGTTGTGCATGCACACTGAACAGCAAGAAGTGCACATTATGGAGGATGCCATTTTTGAGACATCTGACTGCTAAACCGCTGTTCAGAGTAGCCTGACGTTTGGAATTCCTCCCAAGACGCCTTCGATGACATACCCTGAACGAAGCCCAGG
Organism: Branchipolynoe longqiensis; assembly: GCA_030323885.1. Lineage (NCBI taxonomy): Eukaryota > Metazoa > Annelida > Polychaeta > Phyllodocida > Polynoidae > Branchipolynoe > Branchipolynoe longqiensis. The sequence goes on along the minus strand of JASIRB010000655.1, from coordinate 30,889 downwards.
TGGCTTGTGGCTACGTGTGCTGGTTTGGTGGCTGTTTGTGCTGCACCTGGTGGCTGTGTCAGTGCTATAACGTGGCCAGCATGTTTTGAGAGGTTGATGGCATCAACATGTTTACATTAGCAACAACAAATTAATTACAATGAAATCGAAATTACATATGCGTCATTTTATCCAATTCCTTCTTAATACTTATGTATGCCACAACACGCAACCCTCATACCCCCGAAACCACCCATGTTACTTATTTAAAATAAATAAACTCAGTAGGGTTGAATATACATCACATATGCATACATATTGAGACGAATTGTTTTGTGACCTTTCATAAACAATACAAACGAATGAAGCACAGACATTCTCAAGATTGTGTTAATGCAGTCTATTATCACATTTCTGTCGAATAAAGTAAGTTATCAATGCGACTTTAAGCTGCGTTTGCACGGGTGAGTTAAAACGCCCTAGGTAGAACCACTTGCCTAGATCGGTTTACATTTGCCCATGTAAACGCGCCGCTGAAACGTTTCAGCTGGTTCCCGGGCGGCGATAGTGTACAATAGCGGTGCTCGCCGGCTACAGGCTCAGCTGTAACTATACACTGGTGCCCGGCAGTGTTAGGGACCGATTAGGCCGAAATCTATTGAATGCGATCATATTTAACAGAATCGCATACTCTAATAATGAAATTTAATTAAATTAACCCTAAATTCCAAAGCGATATTAACGTAGCCGCTACATCGGCATCATTATTCATATTGTGAATCGACGAATGTAAACTAAACAAATAGCAGTGCTCGCCGGCTACAGACTCTCCACTAAGGCTGGTGCCCGGCAGCCGAAACACTTTCAAATTCGGTCCGTGTAAACGTGCCACTAAAACGCTTCAGGTAAAATGCTTTGCCTAGATCGTTTTACTTTTTGCCTGTGTAAACGCAGCTTATATAGTTGTTTTATTCAATCATGATGCAGGGCCCTGTCAGGGAAAAGGGGGGGGGGGTTCACCTACCCCCCCAAAACCAACTCTCACTGAGAATGTAAACTTCCCTGAAGTAGCTGGAAGTGGCATTTCAATGCCTGTAGATTTCAACGTTTTCTGAGTGGCTTACCCCCAAGTGGTTGGTGGTTTCGACTGTTTGAGTTTGAGATGGTGGAAGGAGCAGCCACATTTTCATCGTTGATATGCTAGTGTCACCACCAACCCACCCTCTGGTGGCAATGATAGTAACTAATGCTGGTAGACACTCTGACGCATGCTCCGTAGTGACGTCAGAGTGTTTCCACGCAGAAGCAAATAACCGTCTAGAGAGCACTGTCCGAGAACAACGGCTTTCTTGTATGCAGAATCAAATCTACATAATTGTTTTGGTTTTGAAAATTTGATGATTTCATCGGACTATGCAGCTTTAACTTAGATACTGGTGCACTTATAAACATTTGTCACCACAGCAAGCTTATACAGACTTCAATTTTCAATTGTAAGATGGCTGCAAGACCAGTACTGCGGTGCTGACATTTTCATTTGCATGAACCACAGTGACAGGTGCTGTACATTATACAACAGGAGCCACTCCCTTAATTCTACAAGATCGGTGCTGATCATAGAGACTATCAATTTCCAATTGTAAGATGGTTGGAAGACCAGTGCTCTGGTGCTGACAAATGTCATATTATGAATAAACACTTTTTTAACAAAAGTAATAGAACCCGTTACTGCATAAGCTTATGGCGTTTTGGTGTGCTTGCCAAAATTGGATTTTGCATGGTTGCTCTTCAAATATCTCAAAAGTTACCCATTTAAAATGGAAGTTACTTCAAGCAAAAGCAAGGTAGATTATAGTGATTCATGTCAGAAAATGACACTCAAAATCATTGGACTATGCATCTTTAAATGTTGCTAAGATGTAAAACCCCAATAAATAACAGTCCCCGGGTATCCTCTCTGTGCGAGTGTGTGTCGGGGCAGCATGTCGTCGTTTCACATGTCACATGCGTTCTTATTGGTTTTTCAGAACCACACCTGACCCTGGATGCACAAAACTTAATTGTCAGCGTTTCAACATCCATATGTTTCAAGATGTTCAGAAAGGAATAAGAAAAGTCAACGGCTATCAATCAACAAGGCAGTCTGTTAAAGTTGCATAATCTGATGGTTTTAGATGGTCATTTTCTGATAAATAAATCAGGCTGATCGTTATAATCTACATTACCTTATTTTGAAGTAACCTATTTTACATGGCTAACTTTAGAAATATTTGAAGTGCAAGCAGGCAAAATTTGTTTTGGCAAGCACATAAAAACTATTGACACCATAGGCTTCTCCAGGAACAGATTCTACTAAATTGTCTCAGTATTCGCTTTGTTGTGGCAAATATTTATTAAATGCAGTAGTGTATAAAGTTTGATATGTAGAATCAAATCTAGATAATTGTTTGGGTTTTGAAAACTTTGTTTTCAGTGGACTATGCAACCTTAAACTGAGATGGAGTTCTCAGTTGGGTAAAGTATTGTCAATAGAATTTTTTTTATTTGGGATATATTTGTTTCACTTATTAGTCTGAAAGTTGTACACATGCCATCGGTTCTTTTCCCTTTGAATTGAAGATCTTAGTTTGTTTCTAAATTCGAGCGGTCGTCATGGTGTCTGCCTGTTAAAAGTGTTATACTTACAGGTGCGGTGCGAGTAGTAGGTCCAGTTATCCGTTTGCATCAGGGCTTAATGGGTGTAGAGGCGGTGACGTAATTTAGATGTTGGGAGTTTTATGTCCTAGCAACATCTATGGTCATATCAGGACATGTACAGACTTGTGACTGTGCACTCATGATGACTTTATAGTGCTGCCCCACTGGGAATCAGGCTGCTGGCACCATGACCCGATATCCCACTCAGTCACATTATCCTGACACTGAGCTAACCAGTCCTTGCCCTATCCTATTAATGCAGAGCGCCTGGCTAGTCATTGGTTTGACTAGACCGGGCAGCGAATATCCTACAACTACATTTTTCCTTCTGTTCCTTAATATCTCATCGGTATAATTATACATTGTGTTATATATAACATACAGCATGCTTGCAACTGTGATATACTTTCAAGAACTACTTCTGTGTGCTTGCTTGTGGGGTTGTTTGTAACCTTAAGATGGTTACTGGTTGCAGAACTGCAACATTATAGAGAAGCTGCGATAAATCGGCCCAATCTTTGGTTGGGACGGTTGTAGAAGCTGGGGATATCTTTACAACATTGAAATGGCGAAGCGTTGGGGCAGCACCAAATCTCTCCGGTCCGACGGTAGCAGAGCACTCATATCCAGTCGACAGCAGGGAGGGTCTAGGAGAAAGGGACGGGCAAAGGGGGGGGGGGGGTACAGCGGTTGTAGCAACGAGACCAAGAGAGAACAAGAGAGAAAAGATAAGGTAGAAAGTGAAATGCTAGCAGGCTCCCACTCCTGGAACTCTTTTCAGACATATCGAGGAGGAGCAAGGCCAGCGGAGAGGAGATAGAGAGAGGTGTGATTGAAGTGCGGTCCGGATAGAAAGTGTTCTGTGTGAATATATTCTAATTATCATGGTATAGGGCAAGGAGCCGTGGAATGAGGGAGACCAATCGTCCGCGATTGAAATTCCCGGTGCTTAAACAACTAATGTACCCCCAAAAAAATGTCAGCTTGTTCAATTTGATCTAATAAATAATTGTATGTGTCCGTATTTTATCAACACAGCTTGTGCCGCATGCCTGAAGTAAATGAAAGACAATGATCATATTCAAATTAATCACAACAAACGGCAATGCTTATAATGTGCACTTTATTTCTGTAAAAACAACCTCAAAATGAGTGAACAGAAATTCAGTGCTGGGAGATCTCCAAGTGCCGCATATTTCAAAAGGAAAATATACGAAGGTGCGAATTAGCTGTGAGGCACGTGACTTCCGGACTGAGAGTTCGGTCACGTGCAGGTGGGTGCTGCATCGCCCACCAATGGACGGAGTTCCTGCCTGCTCGACCGCTCCACCAGAAGGCGCTGCGGCTTGGCTGTGCAGTCACGCAATGTGTTCTTGCAACTCATTGGCGGAGTTCACTGGAAGTCACTCTAGGCCTCCTCTCCCTCCTCTTCCTCGTCGAACTCTCCTTCCTCCTCGGCCGTGGCGTCCTGGTACTGCTGGTACTCGGAGACCAGGTCGTTCATGTTGCTCTCTGCCTCGGTGAACTCCATCTCGTCCATTCCTTCACCGGTGTACCAATGAAGGAAGGCCTTGCGGCGGAACATGGCAGTGAACTGCTCGCTGATGCGCTTGAACAGCTCCTGGATGGCAGTGCTGTTTCCGATGAAGGTTCCCGACATCTTCAACCCACGCGGTGGGATATCACACACAGCCGTCTTCACGTTGTTGGGGATCCACTCGACGAAGTAGCTGCTGTTCTTGTTCTGCACATTGAGCATCTGCTCGTCGACCTCCTTCATTGACATGCGGCCACGGAACATTGCGGCCACAGTCAGGTAGCGGCCGTGACGGGGATCACAGGCTGCCATCATGTTCTTAGCATCAAACATCTGCTGGGTGAGCTCGGGGACTGTGAGGGCTCGGTACTGCTGGCTTCCCCGGGACGTCAGTGGGGCGAAGCCGGGCATGAAGAAGTGGAGGCGCGGGAAGGGCACCATGTTGACGGCTAGTTTGCGGAGGTCGGCGTTCAGTTGGCCCGGGAAGCGCAGACACGTGGTGACACCTGACATGGTGGCGGACACCAGGTGGTTCAGGTCGCCGTACGTCGGCGTCGTCAGCTTCAGCGTCCGGAAGCAGATGTCGTACAGAGCCTCGTTGTCGATGCAGTAAGTCTCGTCCGTGTTCTCGACCAGTTGGTGCACGGAGAGTGTGGCGTTGTATGGTTCGACCACAGTGTCGGACACCTGGTGGAGAACAAAGGAAGTAGCGTGATGAGTGGACTATACGGCTTTACCCTACTACACGGGGATACATGAGGACAAGGCTACCAGAGGCGAATACAGAGGAGGGCGCAGAGGACAAGCCACCCACAGCTTGAGAAATACACAGGCCTATTGTTGAACAGAGACATGATGCACTGCAACCTTCTGTTATTTAAACTCACTTATTTAAAGCTGCATAGTCCGATGAATGCATCAACATTTCAAGTCCCCAAAACGGAGCTGACTTGGATTCTACATATCAAACTTCGATACCTGTGCACTTATTAAGCATCTGTTGCTGCATAGAATACTGAGACAATTTAATAGAACCCGTTACTGCTGAAGCCTATGGTGTCACAGTTTTGGCATGCATGCCACAATTATTTGTGCATGTTTGCACTATAAATATCTCATAAGTTAGTCATCTAAAATAAAAGTTACGTCAAACTAAACTGAGTTGGAGTATAACAGTCACCAACTATATTTATCTCAAAAAGTGACAGAAACCAAAAACTATGTGACTATGTAACTGTAATTATACAGCACATAGATGTGTGTGTATAACCTCCGTCATGGTGTAGAGTGATGTGAAAGGTCACGTGGTTGCTGCTCACCTACTTCTACTTAACCAACTCTTATCAAGCTAACTTTTTGTAATAGCTATTTTGATGAAAAGATGCATACTTTTAATCCACACCACATCAAATTTCAGTGAGCACTACAGTAACCTTATTGTCTTTGTTTTGTTGAGGTTTAACATCCCAGCCACATTTAAGTCCACTTTCGCAATCAATTACGACATTCCTCTGACCAAATATAAATAACATTAAAAATAACATAATCCCAAATATCTTTAACTGAATTGTTAAAGTACTCCTCTCCCTGAATAGCCACACAACAGGGAGCAAGAAAACCTAAATTATTACTCAAACAAAATTTCAGAAGAATTAAATCAAATTGGATTAGTGCTGCCCAGCCGTGAAAACAAGTGTTAACAGACTTATCCGTTATGAGCAGGGTAAATAAATCCATCACTAAAATAAAATAAATTAAAAGACTTAAGTGACCCCTATACAGTAAAACCCCGTTAAACCAAGCTCGGTTAAACCAAACGAGCGGTTAATCCAAACTTTTTCGGCGGCCCACTACCATGGGGTTAATAATAATATATTTATTTCCACATTTATTTATGCCGTATAAGGTAGACACACTAGGTATTATTGTTACTGGTCCCCACACACAGTGTGCATACCCACATAACTTACATGCCCTCTACACACAGAGGGAACGCACCCACCTTGGGGGAGGGCACCACTGAGAAGGTGTTCATGATCCTGTCGGGGTACTCTTCACGGATCTTGGAGATGAGCAGAGTGCCCATGCCCGACCCGGTGCCGCCCCCTAGTGAGTGCGTCAGCTGGAAGCCCTGCAGACAGTCGCAGCTCTCCGCCTCCTTGCGCACCACGTCGAGCACCGAGTCGACCAGCTCGGCGCCCTCCGTGTAGTGGCCCTTCGCCCAGTTGTTGCCGGCGCCCGACTGCCCGAAGACGAAGTTGTCCGGCCGGAAGATCTGTCCGAAGGGCCCGGAGCGGACCGAGTCCATTGTGCCGGGCTCCAGGTCGACGAGCACGGCGCGCGGCACGTACTTCCCTCCTTTAGGCAGAGCGGATAGGTTAAAGAGCAGGTCACATAGCAGACAGCGGGTTACAGAGTGGACAGCGAGTTACAGAGCGGACAGCGAGTTACAGAGTGGACAGCGGGTTACAGAGCCGACAGCGGGTTACAGAGCAGACAATGGGTTACAGAGCAGACAGCGGGTAACAGAGCAGACAGCGGGTTACAGAGTGGACAGCGAGTTACAGAGCGGACAGCGAGTTACAGAGCGGACAGCGAGTTACAGAGTGGACAGCGGGTTACAGAACCGACAGCGGGTTACAGAGCAGACAATGGGTTACAGAGCAGACAGCGGGTAACAGAGCAGACAGCGGGTTACAGCACAGACAAGGGGGTCACAGAGCAGACAGCGGGTTACAGAGCAGACTGGGTCACAGGGCGGACAACGGGGTCACAGAGCAGACAACGGGTCACAGAGCAGACAATGGGTCACAGAGCAGACAGGGGGTCAGAGCAGACATCGGGGTCACATAGCAGACAGCGGGGTCACAGAGCAGACAGGGGGTTACAGAGCAGACAGGGGGTTACAGAGCAGATAGGGGGTTACAGAGCAGACAGGGGGTTACAGAGCAGACAACGGGTCACAGAGCAGACAGCGGGTCACAGAGCAGACAGCGGGTCACAGAGCAGACAACGGGTCACCGAGCAGACAGCGGGTCACAGAGCAGACAGCAGGGTCACAGAGCAGACAGCGGGGTCACAGAGCAGACACCAGGCATAGTCAGTTTGGCAAGTTCATACCTTCCCCCCATCATTAAAGGTGGGGTGGGGGGCTTTTGACAAAAAGGGCACTTCTAGATAAGATGCCGCTCCCGGTGAACGTGCCTGGATATATGAAGCCCTATTTATAAACTGCCATTTATACAGGAATACAAGAAGCTCTACTATTACGTACTTTATATATATATAAATATAAATATATATATATATATAAATATATATAAAAATATATAAATATAAATATATAAATATATATATATAAATATATAAATATAAATGTATAAATATAAATATATATAAATATATATATATTTATATATATATATACACACACACACACACAGGCTGTGTGGTTCTCACCTGTCGCCTCGTTGTAGTACACGTTGATACGCTCCAGCTGCAGGTCCGAGTCGCCATGGTAGGTGCCCGTTGGGTCGATGCCGTGTTCATCGGAGATCACCTCCCAGAACTGGAACAGGAAGGTCATGTGACAAACACCGTGCTAATCAAACTGGTACCGCCCGGGTACCAGCCCACAAAGTCACGTGACAAACACCGCCCTAATCAAACTGGTACTGCCCGGGTCATCATCATCATCATCATCATCATGCTGTCAGTCGAGATGCGACAAAGACTGCTTTCATTACTTGACTGCCGCTCTCCATTTCCATTTCATGAAAGCTGCCTGCAAAAGTGTTGAAGTGCTGCTGGCTTTTGCAAGTTACCAGCGGCACTCTCTCGGGGAGCAAATAGAGGTTTCACACCGGCAAGAACATGTCAAGGCAGGCGCAAAACTATTTGTCCCTGCAATGGCTGGTCGGGAGATGTTGGGAGTTCCATACATCAACCGCCCTTAATGCTGCCACAGTGACATGGTTTTCAGTTTATGGTTTGCTCCCTTAGCCTTCAGTTCTGTGAAGAACCTGTACCACAAGGCAGTGGTTTACAACTCTGCAAGGCAGGGGAGTCCAACTCCCTGAGGTATTGCTATACCTGCAATACCTGCATACCGCCCGGGTACCAGCCCACGAGATCATGTGACACTGCGCTAATCAAACTGTTAGGGCCCGGGTATCAGCCTACAAAGTCATGTGACAAACACCGCGCTAATAACCCTGATACCGCCCGGTTACCAACCCACAAAGTCACGTGACAAACACCGCACTAATCAAACCAGCACCGTTCGGGTACCAGACCACAAAGTCACGTGACAAGCACCGCACTAATCAAACCAGCACCGTTCGGGTACCAGTCCACAAAGTCACGTGACAAGTACCGCACTAATCAAAATGGCACCGCCCGGGTACCAGTCCATAAAGTCACGTGACAAACACCGCACTAATCAAACCAGCACCATTCGGGTACCAGTCCACAAAGTCACGTGACAAGTACCGCACTAATCCAACTGTTACCGCCCGGGTACCAGACCACAAAGTCACGTGACAAGCACCGCACTAATCAAAACGGCACCGCCCGGGTACCAGCCCATAAAGTGACGCGACAAGCACCGCGCTAATCAAACTGGTACCGCACGGGTACCAGCTAACAAAGTGACGTGACAAACACTGCTCGGCTCCCATTCACCCAGCCCGAGTGCCCGAAGTCACATAAGGTGCCCGCCCAATAGTGATGGGTTTTCAGTCTTTTATGGCTCGTGTTGAACTGATAAACAAATACCCACAGTACAAACACTTTTCTTTTGCTTATACATTTTTTTTTAATAGATTAATTTAGTTAAAGTACATTAATTTATTCATTTATTAAGCATTCAGTTATTCATATTACATTTGTCTCATTTTCTACATTTCATTTTTTGTTATTCATTCGGTAAGACTAAGACTCAAGAACACTCGCTGGTTTTCGTCTGGGAAGTCGTGCACTGGAACCCCAGCCGAGTCAAACCGAAGATTTTCAAAATGGGTACGTAACCTGGTTCACGAGTTGGGACTGAGGACAAAACCTGAGAGAATGAGGAAGACGAGAAGAAAGAGGGGGGAGGAGGAGGAGTAGATGGGGGGGGGGGGGAGGGTGCGGGACAGCGTGACTGGATGAGGCGGGCCGGGTCGTCATGGTGATCTGACTAATCCCTAGTGGGCGTCGTTAATGTTTCACTCCCATCTCGCTTCGTGCCAAGCGTCCCACAACCAACTTCCGGTCCCCGTGTACGACCGAGGCTCCTGCATAATGCACGCATGCGTGCCGAGTACCGGGCAGAAAGCAATGAAGCGTGGCCGTTTAACGGCCGCTGCGTCTCCGTGCAAACCGACAGTTGCAGGAGAGGCGCCGTCTGCAACCCTCTGGTTGTTGCAGCGCCGTCTGCAACCCTCTGGTTGTTGCAGCGCCATCTGCAACCCTTTGCTTGTTGCAGCTTCAACAGTGTTTTATGTCATAGCAACATCTAAGGTCATATCAGGATGGGTACCGACTTGTAATCGTGCACACTCATGGTGACTATAGTGCTGCCCCACTGGGAGATCAGACCACAAGCACTATGACCCAATATCCAACAGTCACATTATACTGCTACTGCGCTAACCAGTCCTTGCCCTATCCTATTAAAGCCGAGCGCCAGGCTAGGTAGTGACATGTATCAATTGTATAAGTCATTGGTTTTACTGCGTCCAGTACCCGAGTATTTATCTATATTGACACAGACTCGATGAAATGGGAGAGAATGCAAAATGACAAGATGGTGACGTCAGAAAGCTCTCGATTCAGCAGCCCCGTTTCAGGAACGGGGCTGCAGGAGCACCTACACATAACACACCTATAGAAGAATCAATAAAGACGGCCGTGGAGTCATTAATGGGCATTATTTTCATTAGGTTTTTATACAGTTATATTTTCACATATAATCTCATAACTATGTTGCTGTTAGGTCACGTGCTCTGGTGATGTGCCCATACGACGACTACATGGAAGACTTTGCCAGTTATAGGTTAGTAGAACCCGATACAACATATTTCAGCCGGGGTCGCCTATTAGTATTACCCACATATTATTAGTTCCTTCCATAATAATTAGCAAGAACATAACAGAAAAGAGTCAAGTCAGATTTGTATGGATCGAGCCTATAACTCTAGCTGGCCCTTAGACCTACCATTAATTTTAGGCTAAATCGTTGGAGAAATGGGCTGTTAGTTGGGGGATGAGGCGCCGTCTGGAGGCAAGGAGGGGAATTAGGGGAGCTGCTTGGAAGCAGGCCTCCCGGTCTCGAGGCCGCACCCCCGCCTCCAGTAACCCAAGTAGAAAGGAGCATATTGTAGTGGTATCAAAAGGAGAGGTTACAGGAGCAGTCGTAATAATAACAATAGACGACAGGAGAATTACATACGTAATAATATTTGCATAAGTACTTTATACCTCACATAACGCCCAGCTCCAACCACCACACCCACCACAACACGGCATTGCTGTTAACCACCCCATCCATAGCAACCACCACACCCACCACAACACGGCATTGCTGTTAACCACCCCATCCCTACCAACCACCACACCCACCACAACACGGCATTGCTGTGCACCCACCCCATCCCTAGCAACCACCACCACATGGCATTGCTGTGCACCCACCTCATCCTTAGCAACCACCACACCCACCACAACACAGCATTGCTGTGCACCCACCTCATCCCTAGCAACCACCACACCCACCACAACACGGCATTGCTGTGCACCCACCTCATCCCTAGCAACCACCACACCCACCACAACACGGCATTGCTGTGCACCCACCCCATCCCTAGCAACCACCACACCCACCACCACACGGCATTGCTGTTAACCACCCCATCCCTAGCAACCACCACACCCACCACCACACGGCATTGCTGTGCACCCACCTCATCCCTAGCAACCACCACACCCACCACAACACGGCATTGCTGTGCACCCACCCATCCATAGCAACACCACACCCACACAACACGGCATTGCTGTGCACCCACCCATCCCTAGCAACCACCACACCCACCACAAACGGCATGCTGTGCACCCACCCATTATAGCAACCACCACACCCACACAACACGGCATTGCTGTGCACCCACCACTCCATCCCTAGCAACCACCACACCCACCACAACACGGCATTGCTGTGCACCACCCCTCATCTCCTAGCAACCACCACACCCACCACAACACGGCATTGCTGTGCACCCACCTCATCCCTAGCAACCACAACACGGCATTGCTGTGCACCCACCCCATCCATAGCAACCACCACACCCACCACAACACGGCATTGCTGTGCACCCACCCCATCCCTAGCAACCACCACACCCACCACAACACGGCATTGCTGTGCACCCACCCCATCCTAGCAACCACCACACCCACCACAACACGGCATTGCTGTGCACCCACCTCATCCCTAGCAACCACCACACCCACCACAACACGGCATTGCTGTGCACCACCATCCCTTGCAACCACCACACCCACCACAACACGGCATTGCTGTGCACCCACCCCATCCCTAGCAACCACCACACCCACCACCACACGGCATTGCTGTGCACCCACCCTCATCCCTAGCAACCACCACACCCACCACAACACAGCATTGCTGTGCACCCACCCCATCCCTAGCAACCACCAACACCCACCACAACACGGCATTGCTGTTGCACCCACCCCATCCCTAGCAACACCACACCCACCACAACATGGCATTGCTGTGCAACCACCCCATCCCTAGCAACCACCACACCCACCACAACATGGCATTGCTGTGCACCCACCCCATCCATAGCAACCACCACACCCCACCACAACACGGCATTGCTGTGCACCCACCCCATCCCTAGCAACCACCACACCCCACCACAACACGGCATTGCTGTGCACCCACCCTCATCCATAGCAACCACTACACCCACCCACAACACGGCATTGCTGTGCACCCACCCCATCCCTAGCAACCACCCACACCCACCACAACACGGCATTGCTGTGCACCCACCCCATCCCTAACAACCACCACACCCACCACAACACGGCATTGCTGTGCACCTATCCCATCCCTACCAACCACCACACCCACCACAACACGGCATTGCTGTGCACCCACCCCATCCATAGCAACCACCACACCCACCACAACACGGCATTGCTGTGCAAACCACCCCATCCCTAGCAGAACCACCACCACCACATGGCATTGCTGTTAACCACCCCATCCCTTAGCAACCAACACACCCACCACAACACGGCATTGCTGTTAACCACCCCATCCCTAGCAACCACCACACCCACCACAACACGGCATTGCTGTGCACCCACCCCATCCATAGCAACCACCACACAGCATTGCTGTGCACCCACCCCATCCATAGCAACCACCACACCCACCACAACACGGCATTGCTGTGCACCCACCCCATCCCTAGCAACCACCACACCCACCACAACACGGCATTGCTGTGCACCCATCCCATCCCTACCAACCACCACACCCACCACAACACGGCATTGCTGTGCACCACCACCTCATCCATAGCAACCCACCACACCCACCACAACACGGCATTGCTGTGCACCACCCCATCCCTAGCAACCTACCACACCCACCACAACACGGCATTTGCTGTGCACCCACCCCATCCCTAGCAACCACCACACCCACCACAACACGGCATTGCTGTGCACCCACCCCATCCCTAGCAACCACCACACCCACCACAACACGGCATTGCTGTGCACCCACCCCATCCCTAGCAACCACCACACGCACCACAACACGGCATTGCTGTGCACCCACCCCATCCCTAGCAACCACCACACCCACCACAACACGGCAATTGCTGTGCACCCACCCCATCCCTAGCAACCACCACACACCCACCACAACACGGCATTGCTGTGCACCCACCCCATCCCTAGCAACCACCACACCCACCAACAACACGGCATTGCTGTGCACCCACCCCATCCCTAGCAACCACACACACCCACCACAACACGGCATTGCTGTGCACCCACCCCATCCCTAGCAACCACCACACCCACCACAACACGGCATTGCTGTGCACCCACCCCATCCATAGCAACCACCACACCCACCACAACACGGCATTGCTGTGCAACCACCCCATCCCTAGCAACCACCACACCCACCACAACACGGCATTGCTGTGCACCCCCCCATCCCTAGCAACCACCACACCCACCACAACACGGCATTGCTGTGCACCCACCCATCCCTAGCAACCACCACACCCACCACAACACGGCATTGCTGTGCACCCACCCCATCCCTAGCAACCACCACACCCACCACAACACGGCATTGCTGTGCACCCACCCCATCCCTAGCAACCACCACACCCACCACAACACGGCATTGCTGTGCACCCACCCATCCCTAGCAACCACCACACCCACCACAACACGGCATTGCTGTGCACCACCCCATCCCTAGCAACCACCACACCCACCACAACACGGCATTGCTGTGCACCCACCCCATCCATAGCACCACCACACGGCATTGCGTGCACCACCCATCCATACCAACCACCACACCCACCACAACACGGCATTGCTGTGCACCCACCCCATCCCTAGCAACCACCACACCCACCACAACACGGCATTGCTGTGCACCCATCCCATCCCTACCAACCACCACACCCACCACAACACGGCATTGCTGTGCACCCACCCCATCCATAGCAACCACCACACCCACCACAACACGGCATTGCTGTGCAACCACCCCATCCCTAGCAACCACCACACCCACCACACCACGGCATTGCTGTTAACCACCCCATCCCTAGCAACCAACACACCCACCACACACGGCATTGCTGTGCACCACCCCATCCCTAGCAACCACCACACCCACCACAACACGGCATTGCTGTGCACCCATCCTCATCCCTAGCAACCACCACACCCACCACAACACGGCATTGCTGTGCACCCACCCATCCATAGCAACCACCACACCCACCACAACACGGCATTGCTGTGCAACCACCCCATCCCTAGCAACCACCACACCCACCACAACACGGCATTGCTGTTAACCACCCCATCCCTAGCAACCAACACACCCACCACAACACGGCATTGCTGTTAACCACCCCATCCCTAGCAACCACCACACCCACCACAACACGGCATTGCTGTGCACCCACCTCATCCCTAGCAACCACCACACCCACCACAACACGGCATTGCTGTGCACCCACCCCATCCCTAGCAACCACCACACCCACCACAACACGGCATTGCTGTGCAACCACCCCATCCCTAGCAACCACCACTCCCACACCACACAACCCCTTCCCCGTAGCAACACTACACCCCCCCCCCGACAAACACCCTACTACTACCACCAACACCACACAACCCCTGCCCCGTAGCCGTCCTGATATGACCTTAGATGTTCCTAGGACGTAAAACAACAACAAACAAACAAACCTGCCCCGTAGCAACACTACACCCCCCCCCCGACAAACACCCTACTACTACCACCAACACCAACACCACACAATCCCTGCCTCCCCCAGCAACACTACACAACCCCCACCAACATCCCACAACCTCTGCCCCCACCCAGTGACAGAACTCTCGGTGGCAGACACACACACACACACCCACACACACTCACATACACCCACCCCACATTACCCTCCCAACAGTGACTGATAACTCTCGGTGCCAGGAACACACACATACACACACCCACACACACCCACACCCACATACTCCCGACATCCACCACCACCCACACACTCCACCCCCCCCCTCCATTATCCTCCCAACAGTGACTGAGAACTCTCGGTGCCAGACACCCACACCCCACACCACACCCACCCCACCTATCCCCAACACTCACCACCCACACACCACCCACCCCATTATCCTCCCAACAGTGACTGAGAACTCTCGGTCCCAGACACACACACACCCACACCCACTCACACCCACACCCACCCCATTATCCTACCAACAGTGACTGAGAACTCTCGGTGCCAGACAAGCACACACACCCACACACACACAGCCTTCCTAGAATTGGTTCCGGTGTCACGGTTTAGATTCTCAGTGGGTTTAGAATCTATGCTCGGGTTCTGCGCATGCACGTATTCGATTAACACGACCTGCGTGACTCGGGTCACCCGAGTTGCAAGAAATTCAAATAGAACACTGCGAGTGGAGTTGTCAAAAACAGATGCCGTGTGCAAAAAGTCCCAACCCCAGCTTGCCTGGGGTTGGCTAGGAGCGATGACGTCACATTTGTGCGTCAAAAAGTCACTCGGTTGATTAATCGAATACGCTGAAATGCCGTTTGATTTTGACGCATGAACAGAACCCCGAGTGTAGACTCTAAACCCACTGAGAATCTAAACCATGACACCGGTTAATCCCATTTCGTGCCCAGTGAAGCTGGACGATCGGGAATTCCCGACGGCCGGTCGACTCGGTGGTCGATTTGTTGCCAGCTATCGACCTGTCGGCTGGAAAGCGACATGCGCAGTTTGGCACGGACAGCCGCCATTAAAGCATCAATAGTTAATAATGCAGGTGATCTGTTTTTTTAATATTTATTTTGTGTGAGTATGCTGCTGATGGCAATTTTGGGAAACAAACAGTAACTTCACCCAGCAGGGTATGGCGGGCGGTGGGGGGGGGGGGGGGGGGGCGGGGAGGGGCAGTCTGGAGACGGTGGTGGATTTTGCTCCGGACACTACTAACTAACTGTAGGGATACATTAAATCCAGTCTACACTGCGCCCTTGCGTTTGGTAAGTGAGAAATGGAGGAAGTAAATGGGGGAGGAGGTGAAAGGATGGGTGGGGGAGGCTGAGGAGGTGGGGGGGGGGGGGTGAAGAGGGAGGCGAGAGGAGGAACAAAAGAACTCTCCTTGTGTGGACTGCTTTAGACCTGGTGCACGCTGACTGGAGGTTGTGGTTTGTTTTCAGAACTCACTCCTTGACGACGGCCTGATACCCCCCCCCCCACCACCACCACCCCACCCGCCTCCCACCCTCACTACCCCCCACCACTATCCCTCAGCCCCATCCCCATCACCCACACACCACCCTAGACTGGTATTGACCCCCCCCCCCCCCCCCCCCATTTCACCCGGTGCACCCCTACTGCGTCACTGTCGTGTATTAATCAACTACAAGCATGTGTGGCGTGTGTGGTGTTTGTTTGTGGTTGTTTTGTATCCTAGCAACATCTAAGGTCATATCAGGATGGGTACCGACTTGTGACAGTACGCACTCATGGCGATTTTATAGTTTTTTTTAGTTTTTTTTTTTATTGAGGCTGTATTTATACTGTCCATAGCATGTAAGCCCGGGTATCCAGGCTTGTTTTCAATGCTGGCCAGCTGTAGTGTTGGTGTTGTCTTACCAAGCAGTAGCTGCTGATAAGTTATTTGATTGTCTGCATTTCAGTAGCAGATAGATCTGTTGGTGCGGTTAGTAGCCTATGTTAGTTTTGTTTGGGCCCTCTTGGCATTGAATTTTTGTTCTATTCTTATTACTATGTTAGTTGTTTTCTTAGGGTTCTATGTTAGTGTTTTGGGATTTTCTTGGGAAGAGTTTTCCGCTTTTTTCTACTTAATTCTATACTAGCCTATTTCATCTGCATATAGCTGGAGGCATTCTGTCTCCAGCCATTTTTCTAGGTCATTTATGTATAGTATAAATAGTAATGGTCCTAGGACTGATCCTTGGGGTACACCACAGGTGACAGTTTGTTGGTCTGAGAGTGTACCATTTACTTTAGTTTTTTGCTGCCTGTTGTTTAGGTAGCATTTTATCCAGTTTATTGATTTGGATTTAATGCCCATGTTGTTTAATTTTCTTATTAATATGCTATGGTCTACAGTGTCAAAGGCTTTGCTGAAGTCGATGAAGGCTGCTCCAACTAATTTGTTTGGGTTCAATGATGCCAGCACATCACTTGTTAGGTGTGCTGCCCCACTGGGAAATCAGGCCGCCGGCACCATGACCCGATATCCCACTCAGTCTCAGTATCCTGACACCAAGCTAACCAGCCCTTGCCCTATCCTAATAATGCCGAGCACCAGGCTAGGAAGCAACAAGTATCAATTTTTAAGTCATTGGTTTGGCTCGACCGGGAACCGAACTCCCGATCTTCCGCACGCGTGGCCTGTGCTCTACCGATTCGGCCACCGCGCCCGGTTTGTGTGTGTTGTGTCAGTGTGTGTGGTGTGTCAGTGTGGGTGGTGTGTCAGTGTGTGTGGTGTGTCAGTGTGTGTGGTGTGTCAGTGTGTGTGGTGTGTCAGTGTGTGTGGTGTGTCAGTGTGTGTGGTGTGTCAGTGTGTGTGGTGTGTCAGTGTGTGTGGTGTGTCAGTGTGTGTGGTGTGTCAGTGTATGTGGTGTGTCAGTGTGTGTGGTGTGTTAGTGTATGTGGTGTGTCAGTGTGTGTGGTGTGTGTGGTGTGTCAGTGTGTGTGGTGTGTCAGTGTGTGTGGTGTGTCAGTGTGTGTGGTGTGTCAGTGTGTGTGGTGTGTCAGTGTGTGTGGTGTGTCAGTGTGTGTGGTGTGTCAGTGTGTGTGGTGTGTCAGTGTATGTGGTGTGTCAGTGTGTGTGGTGTGTCAGTGTGTGTGGTGTGTCAGTGTGTGTGGTGTGTCAGTGTGTGTGGTGTGTGTGTGGTGTGTCACGTGTGTGTGTGGTGTGTCACTGCGTGTTGTGTGTCACTGCGTGTTGTGTGTCACTGCGTGTTGTGTGTCACTGCACACTGTGTGTGTGGTGTGGGTGTGTGTGTGGTGGTGCGTGTGTGGTGTGTGTGGTGTGTCACTGTGTGTGGTGTGTCACTGCATGTGGTGTGTCACTGCGTGTGGTGTGTCACTGCGTGTGGTGTGTCACTGCGTGTTGTGTGTCACTGCGTGTTGTGTGTCACTGCATGTGGTGTGTCACTGTGTGTGTGGTGTGGGTGTGTGTGTGGTGTGTGTGGTGGTGTGTGTGGTGCGTCACTGTGTGTGGTGTGTCACTGTGTGTGGTGTGTCACTGTGTGTGGTGGTGTGTGGTGTGGTGGTGTGTGTGGCTGCCTGTAGATAAAAAATGCACCTCACCCAGCATAAGGATGAATGACAATGTAGTCTAAATACGAGCGAAAACTGCTTTAGCGTGGAATTCCTGGTTCCTATATCCAATCATCATGCTGTCGGTCGTGATGCGACAAAGACTGCTTTCATTACTTGACTGCCGCTCTCCATTTAGCTCTCTGCTGTGAGAGCTGCGTCCATGAGTCAGTCATCCAATAGCTATCTATATTGGCACAGAGTTGGTTAAATGGGAGAGAATGCTTAAATTAAGAATGTATATGCTCATTTCATTTACCAGCCTTTCGCCACTTTTTGTAATGGGTTGTTCTTCACCCTTCCGGTGAATCTTATCCAGACTGCCAAGTGCCTGCATCGAAGCTCTTGTACAGACCACAACAGGTACACCGGTTTGGACGGATCCCATTGGTGACTTAGTCTTGTACAAACCACAACAGCTACACCAGTTTGGACGGATACCTTTGGTGAGTTAGTCTTGTACAAACCACAACAGCTACACCGGTTTGGATGCATCCCATTGGTGAGTTAGTCTTGTACAGACCACAACAGCTACACCGGTTTGGACGGGTACCTTTGGTGAGTTAGTCTTGTACAAACCACAACAGCTACACCGGTTTGGACGGGTACCTTTGGTGAGTTAGTCTTGTACAAACCACAACAGCTACATCGGTTTGGACGGGTACCTTTGGTGAGTTAGTCTTGTACAGACCACAACAGCTACATCGGTTTGGACGGTACTTGGTGATTAGTCTTGTACAGACCACACAGCTACATCGTTTGGACGGTACCTTTGTGAGTTAGTCTTGTACAGACCACAACAGCTACACCGGTTTGGACGGGTACCTTTGGTGAGTTAGTCTTGTACAGACCACACAGCTCACGGTTTGACGGGTACCTTTGGTGAGTTGTCTGTACAACACAACGCTACACGGTTTGGACGGGTACCTTTGGTGAGTTAGTCTTGTACAGACCACAACAGCTACATCGGTTTGGACGGGTACCTTTGATGAGTTAGTCTTGTACAGACCACAACAGCTACACTTGTTTGGACGGGTACCTTTGGTGAGTTAGTCTTGTACAAACCACAACAGCTACACCGGTTTGGACGGGTACCTTTGGTGAGTTAGTCTTGTACAGACCACAACAGCTACACCGGTTTGGACGGGTACCTTTGGTGAGTTAGTCTTGTACAAACCACAACAGCTACATCGGTTTGGACGGGTACCTTTGGTGAGTTAGTCTTGTACAAACCACAACAGCTACACCGGTTTGGACGGGTACCTTTGGTGAGTTAGTCTTGTACAGACCACAACAGCTACACGGTTTGGACGGGTACCTTTGGTGAGTTAGTCTTGTACAGACCACAACAGCTACATCGGTTTGGACGGGTACCTTGGTGAGTTAGTCTTGTACAGACCACAACAGCTACACCGGTTTGGACGGGTACCTTTGGTGAGTTAGTCTTGTACAGACCACAACAGCTACACCGGTTTGGCACGGGTACCTTTGGTGAGTTAGTCTTGTACAGACCACAACAGCTACACTCGTTTGGACGGGTAACCTTTGGTGAGTTAGTCTTGTACAGACCACAACAGCTACACCGGTTTGGACGGTACCATTGGTGAGTTAGTCTTGTACAGACCACAACAGCTACACCGGTGGAACTGGAGTACAGCGTACCTTGACGATTGGTGAGTTAGTCTTGTACAGACCACAACAGCTACACCGGTTTGGACGGGTACCTTGGTGAGTACTCTTGTATGACCACAACAGCTACCCGGTTTGGACGGGTACCTTTGGTGAGTTAGTCTTGTACAACCACAACAGCTACACCGGTTTGGACGGGTACCTTTGGTGAGTTAGTCTTGTACAGACCACAACAGCTACACCGGTTTGGACGGGTACCTTTGGTGAGTTAGTCTTGTACAGACCACAACAGCTACACCGGTTTGGACGGGTACCTTTGGTGAGTTAGTCTTGTACAGACCACAACAGCTACATCGGTTTGGACGGGTACCTTTGGTGAGTTAGTCTTGTACAAACCACAACAGCTACACCGGTTTGGACGGGTACCTTTGGTGAGTTAGTCTTGTACAGACCACAACAGCTACATCGGTTTGGACGGGTACCTTTGGTGAGTTAGTCTTGTACAAACCACAACAGCTACACCGGTTTGGACGGGTACCTTTGGTGAGTTAGTCTTGTACAGACCCACAACAGCTACACCGGTTTGGACGGGTACCTTTGGTGAGTTAGTCTTGTACAGACCACAACAGCTACACGGTTTGGACGGGTACCTTTGGTGAGTTAGTCTTGTACAGACCACAACAGCTACACCGGTTTGGACGGGTACCTTTGGTGAGTTAGTCTTGTACAGACCACAACAGCTACACGTTTGGACGGGTACCTTGTGAGTTAGTCTTGTACAGCCCACAGCTACTTTGACGGTCTTGGAGTTAGTCTTGTAAACCACAACAGCTACACCGGTTTGGACGGGTACCTTTGGTGAGTTAGTCTTGTACAGACCACAACAGCTACACCGGTTTGGACGGGTACCTTTGGTGGTTAGTCTTGTACAGACCACAACAGCTACACGGTTTGGACGGGTACCTTTGGTGAGTTAGTCTTGTACAGACCACAACAGCTACACCGGTTTGGACGGGTACCTTTGGTGAGTTAGTCTTGTACAGACCACAACAGCTACATCGGTTTGGACGGGTACCTTTGGTGAGTTAGTCTTGTACAGACCACAACAGCTACACCGGTTTGGACGGGTACCTTTGGTGAGTTAGTCTTGTACAGACCACAACAGCTACACCGGTTTGGACGGGTACCTTTGGTGAGTTAGTCTTGTACAGACCACAACAGCTACACCGGTTTGGACGGGTACCTTTGGTGAGTTAGTCTTGTACAGACCACAACAGCTACACCGGTTTGGACGGGTACCTTTGGTGAGTTAGTCTTGTACAGACCACAACAGCTACACCGGTTTGGACGGGTACCTTTGGTGAGTTAGTCTTGTATGGACCACAACAGCTACACCGGTTTGGACGGGTACCTTTGGTGAGTTAGTCTTGTACAGACCACAACAGCTACACCGGTTTGGACGGGTACCTTTGGTGAGTTAGTCTTGTATGGACCACAACAGCTACACCGGTTTGGACGGGTACCTTTGGTGAGTTAGTCTTGTATGGACCACAACAGCTACACCGGTTTGGACGGGTACCTTTGGTGAGTTAGTCTTGTACAGACCACAACAGCTACACCGGTTTGGACGGGTACCTTTGGTGAGTTAGTCTTGTACAGACCACAACAGCCCAACTCGTGTTAATCGAGCATTCACTGCGGTAAAGTCCAATACCTGGGGACCTGCCCAGTCTGATTAACCTGATATCGGACTAGGCAGTGCGATATCGCCTTACTTCCCTATTCTACAGCTGCGGAGGAGAACTAATCGCTCGCTTCCGGTCACTGCCTATCACGCTGTAGACTTGACCTATGGCGGACCAGACGGGATGGCCGAATGAGTTGAGCATCCGTCTGTTTTGGGAGATGGGGCGATCCGAACCCATGGGTCCATGTGTTCGAACCCTGGTCAAGTCAAACCATTGACTTAAAAATGTATGCTTGTTGCTTCCTAGTCAGGTGCTTGGCATTAATAGGATAGTGCAAGGACTGGTTGGCTCAGTGTCAGGATAATGCGACTGAGTGTGATATCTGGTCATGGTACTGGTGGCCTGATTTTTCAGTGGGGCAGCACTATAAAGTCGCCATAAGTGTGCACTGCCACAAGTCAGTGCTAGTACTGAAGGACCTTAGATGTTGCTAGGACGTAAAACTCCAGCAAACAAACAAACCTTTATGGCGCCTGCCTGGCTGCTATCAGTTTAAGGCGATCATTTCGTGACGTGAGGTCCATGTGTCCGCTCTTACAGGACCTCTCGGTAAAGACTGCATGCCTCACGTGTTGTGTGATAAGCACCAGCTCCCAGGTGGCACCTCGCTGCGGCCACTTGGTGAACTAATTTGTGTTGGTGATTTCAAGTACACCAGCGCCTGAATCGCCGTGCAACAAACACTTCGCCGAGCCCCGCGTCCCTCTGCACGCTTCAGATGAGACTTCTCGATTCGAATCTAGTAACAGATGGGCATGACTCATGACTCGTGAGTCAGACTTCGTGCGTCGGGCGATGACTAGTGGGAGCTTACCTTAACACGCACGATGCACAAACACTAGAGGGACGTAGAGTATTGTAGCCTACATTACACTCTGGTACACTTATATACCTGGTGTACACTATGGTAAACTTATTATATACCTGGCGTATATACAGATGATGCGTAGGACTTATACGAGCATACATATAGGACGTATTGCATCTCCACCTGTCCCCGTCTGTGGTGGCTCATGGTCACGTGACACCAACCTGGCCGCTTCCACACCTCAACAGGCCGGTAACCCACCACCACCACACACCCCCACCCCGACCCCCCAACACAGACCGGTAAACCACCTCCAACACACACCCCCACCCCGACCCCCCAACACACACGGGTAAACCACCTCCAACACAGGCCGGTAACCCACCTCCAACACACAGCCCCACCCCAACCCCCCAACACACACGGGTAAACCACCTCCAACACAGGCCGGTAACCCACCTCCAACACACACCCCCACCCCAACCCCCCAACACACACGGGTAAACCACCTCCCACACAGGCCGGTAACCCACCTCCAACACACAGCCCCACCCCAACCCCCCCAACACACACGGGTAAACCACCTCCAACACAGGCCGGTAACCCCACCTCCAACACACACCCCCACCCCGACCCCCCCAACACACACGGGTAAACCACCTCCAACACAGGCCGGTAACCCACCACCACCACACACACCCCCACCCCGACCCCCCAACACAGACCGGTAAACCACCTCCAACACACACCCCCACCCCGACCCCCCAACACACACGGGTAAACCACCGCCAACACAGGCCGGTAACCCACCACCACCACACACCCCCCAGCCCGACCCCCCAACACAGACCGGTAAACCACCTCCAACACACAGCCCCCACCCCGACCCCCCCAACACACACACGGGTAAACCACCTCCCACACAGGCCGGTAACCCACCTCCACACACACACCCCCACCCCGAACCCCCCCAACACACATGGGTAAACCACCTCCCACACAGGCCGGTAACCCACCTCCAACACACACACCCCCACCCCGACCCCCCCCAACAGACACGGGTAAACCACCTCCAACACAGGCCGGTAACCCCTCCACCACCACCCACCCCCACCCCGACCCCCCAACACACACGGGTAAACCACCTCCCACACAGGCCGGTAACCCCACCACCACCACACAGCCCCACCCCAACCCCCCAACACACACGGGTAAACCACCTCCAACACAGGCCGGTAACCCACCTCCAACACACAGCCCCACCACGACCCCCCAACACACACGGGCAAACCACCTCCAACACAGGCCGGTAACCCACCTCCAACACACAGCCCCACCCCGACCCCCCCAACACACACGGGTAAACCACCTCCAACACAGGCCGGTAACCCACCACCACCACACACCCCCACCCCGACCCCCAACACAGACCGGTAAACCACCTCCAACACACACCCACCCCGACCCCCAACACACACGGGTAAACCACCTCCAACACAGGCGGTAACCCACCACCACCACACACCCCACCCGATCCCCAACACACCGGTAAACCACCGCCAACACAGGCCGGTAAACCACCTCCAACACACAGCCCCACCCGACCCCAACACACACGGGTAAACCACCTCCAACACAGGCCGGTAACCCACCTCCACACACAGCCGACCCCGACCCCCCCAACACACACGGGTAAACCACCTCCCACACAGGCCGGTAACCCACCTCCACCACACACCCCACCCCGACCCCCCCAACACACACGGGTAAACCACCTCCAACACAGGCCGGTAACCCACCTCCAACACACAGCCCCACCCCAACCCCCCACACACCTCCAACACACGGGTAAACCACCTCCCACACAGGCCGGTAACCCACCTCCTACACACAGCCCCACCCCGACCCCCCAACACACACGGGTAAACCACCTCCCACACAGGCCGGTAACCCACCTCCTACACACAGCCCCACCCCGACCCCCCAACACACACGGGTAAACCACCTCCCACACAGGCCGGTAACCCACCTCCTACACACAGCCCCACCCCGACCCCCCAACACACACGGGTAAACCACCTCCCACACAGGCCGTAACCCCACCCCACCACACACCCCCACCCCGACCCCCCAACACACACGGGTAAACCACCTCCAACACAGGCCGGTAACCCCACCACCACCACACACCCCCACCCCGACCCCCCAACACACACGAGTAAACCACCGCCAACACAGGCCGGTAACCCACCTCCAACACACAGCCCCACCCCGACCCCCCCAACACACACGGGTAAACCACCTCCCACACAGGCCGGTAACCCCACCTCCAACACACAGCCCCACCCCGACCCCCCCAACACACACACGGGTAAACCACCTCCAACACAGGCCGGTAACCCACCTCCAACACACAGCCCCACCCCGACCCCCCCAACACACACGGGTAAACCACCTCCAACACAGGCCGGTAACCCCACCACCAACACACAGCCCCAACCCGATCCCCCAACACACACGGGTAAACCACCTCCAACACAGGCCGGTAACCCACCTCCAACACACAGCCCCACCCCAACCCCCCAACACACACGGGTAAACCACCTCCAACACAGGCCGGTAACCCACCTCCAACACACAGCCCCACCCCAACCCCCCAACACACACGGGTAAACCACCTCCCACACAGGCCGGTAACCCACCTCCCACACACAGCCCCACCCCGACCCCCCAACACACACGGGTAAACCACCTCCAACACAGGCCGGTAACCCACCTCCAACACACAGCCCCACCCCGATCCCCCCCAACACACACGGGCAAACCACCTCCAACACAGGCCGGTAACCCACCTCCAACACACACACCCCACCCCGACCCCCCCAACACACACGGGTAAACCACCTCCAACACAGGCCGGTAACCCACCTCCAACACACAGCCCCACCCCGACCCCCCCAACACACACGGGTAAACCACCTCCCAACACAGGCCGGTAACCCACCTCCAACACACAGCCCCACCCCGACCCCCCAACACACACGGGTAAACCACCTCCAACACAGGCCGGTAACCCACCTCCTACACACAGCCCCACCCCGACCCCCCAACACACACGGGTAAACCACCTCCAACACAGGCCGGTAACCCACCTCCAACACACACCCCCACCCCGACCCCCCCAACACACACGGGTAAACCACCTCCAACACAGGCCGGTAACCCACCTCCAACACACAGCCCCACCCCGACCCCCCAACACACACGGGTAAACCACCTCCCACACAGGCCGGTAACCCACCTCCTACACACAGCCCCACCCCGACCCCCCAACACACACGGGTAAACCACCTCCCACACAGGCCGGTAACCCACCTCCTACACACAGCCCCACCCCGACCCCCCAACACACACGGGTAAACCACCTCCAACACAGGCCGGTAACCCCACCTCCAACACACAGCCCCACCCCGACCCGCCCAACAGACACGGGTAAACCACCTCCCACACAGGCCGGTAACCCACCTCCAACACACAGCCCCACCCCGACCCCCCAACACACACGGGTAAACCACCTCCAACACAGGCCGGTAACCCACCTCCAACACACACCCCCACCCCGATCCCCCCCAACACACACGGGCAAACCACCTCCAACACAGGCCGGTAACCCACCTCCAACACACACCCCCACCCCGACCCCCCAACACACACGGGTAAACCACCTCCAACACAGGCCGGTAACCCACCTCCAACACACACCCCACCCCGACCCCCCAACACACACGGGAAACCACCTCCAACACAGGCCGGTAAACCACCTCCAACACAGACCGGTAAACCACCTCCAACACAGGCTGCTAAACCACCTCCACCACAGACTGGTAAACCACCTCCAACACAGACTGGTAAACCACCTCCAACACAGACCGGTTAACCACCTCCAACACAGGCTGGTAAACCACCTCCAACACAGACCGGTAAACCACCTCCACCACAGACTGGTAAACCACCTCCAACACAGACTGCTAAGCCACCTCCACCACAGACTGGTAAACCACCTCCAACACAGACCGGTAAACCACCTCCAACACAGACCGGTAAACCACCTCCAACACAGACCGGTAAACCACCTCCAACACAGACCGGTAAACCACCTCCAACACAGACCGGTAAACCACCTCCAACACAGACCGGTAAACCACCTCCAACACAGACCGTAAACCACCTCCAACACAGACCGGTAAACCACCTCCAACACAGACGGGTAAACCACCTCCAACACAGGCCGGTAAACCACCTCCAACACAGACCGGTAAACCACCTCCAACACAGACCGGTAAACCACCTCCAACACAGACCGGTAAACCACCTCCAACACAGACCGGTAAACCACCTCCAACACAGACCGGTAAACCACCTCCAACACAGACCGGTAAACCACCTCCAACACAGCCGAACCCACCCCAACACACACGGTAAACCACCTCCAACACAGACCGGTAAACCACCTCCAACACACACCCCACCCCGACCCCCCAACACAACGGGTAAACCACCTCCAACACAGGCCGGTAAACCACCTCCAACACAGACCAGTAAACCACCCCAACACAGACCGGTAAACCACCTCCACCACAGGCCGGTAAACCACCTCCAACACAGGCCGGTAAACCGACCCCCCACAGACCGGTAAACCACCTCCAACACAGGCTGGTAAACCACCTCCACCACAGACCGGTAAACCACCTCCAACACAGGCTGGTAAACCACCTCCAACACAGACCGGTAAACCACCTCCAACACAGGCCGGTAAACCACCTCCAACACAGACCGGTAAACCACCTCCAACACAGACCGGTAAACCACCTCCACCACAGGCCGGTAAACCACCTCCAACACAGACCGGTAAACCACCCAACACAGACCGGTAAACCACCTCCAACACAGGCTGGTAAACCACCTCCAACACAGACCGGTAAACCGCCTCCAACACAGACCGGTAAACCACCTCCAACACAGGCTGGTAAACCACCTCCACCACAGACCGGTAAACCGCCTCCAACACAGGCCGGTAAACCACCTCCAACACAGACCGGTAAACCACCTCCAACACAGACCGGTAAACCACCTCCACCACAGGCCGGTAAACCACCTCCAACACAGACCGGTAAACCACCCAACACAGACCGGTAAACCACCTCCAACACAGGCTGGTAAACCACCTCCAACACAGACCGGTAAACCACCTCCAACACAGGCTGGTAAACCACCTCCAACACAGACCGGTAAACCACCTCCAACACAGACCGGTAACTCGCTTTCATCTGACTATCTTTAAGTTTAAACCTCGTTATTTTGTAAACTAAAACACTTGACCCAGATTTGACCCAACATAGTCAACTTCGCCACTGCTGCACCCATTAAACGCTTAACTGTGCAGACAAACACAAATAAGTCAATTTAATTGAAAGTGTCAGTGTCACTGCTGAAGCATATATTTCCAGTATATTTTACATGAATAGCAAAATTACTTAGCCATTTTCAGTTCAAATATCTCAAATGTTGACTCCTTAAAATTAAACTAAAATTACTTTGGACAAAAACAGATTATAATGATCAACTTAGTATAGTTTCTAAAAAAAAAAAAAAAAAAAATTACAAACTTAAGACTAGCGGATTATGCAACTTTAAATATAGGCCTGTTAATCTGACATGACCACATACCGGCATACACACGAATACCGGTGTGGCCGTCTC
Source organism: Branchipolynoe longqiensis (assembly GCA_030323885.1). Classification (NCBI taxonomy): domain Eukaryota; kingdom Metazoa; phylum Annelida; class Polychaeta; order Phyllodocida; family Polynoidae; genus Branchipolynoe; species Branchipolynoe longqiensis. The sequence goes on along the minus strand of JASIRB010000655.1, from coordinate 2,557 downwards.
AGCTGCCACAAGGCTGATTTGCCAAATGTCGCTTCTGCGCATGCGTCAGAATCCAACAGCGTCGTCTGCGCATGCGTCAAAACTGAGCCAGTCTAAAATATTTGGATACAGCCGTTTGAATATTCACTACAAGCGAGATGACAAAATCTTCATCACTCAAAGTTTATTACAATGTCCTATCAAACTATGCACATATTGTTCCTTTATTAGTTCTATACATGTTGTGAAATTTTACGGATGTTTGATAGATTTTTTATTTTTATTTTTTTTATTGAGGCTGTATTTATACTGTCCATAGCATATAAGCCTGGGTATTCAGGCTTGTTTTCAATGCTGGCCAGCTGTAGTGTTGGTGTTGTCTTATCACACAGTAGCTGCTGATAAGGTATTTGATTGCCTGTATTTCAGTAGCAGATAGATAGTTGGTTGGTCTGGTTAGTACTATAGTAGTCTATGTTAATTTTTTTGGATTTTCTTGGCATATATGTGCTTTATTTTTTCTACTCTTATTTCTAGACTAGCCTACTCCTATTTACATATCATAGGCTTGTACGCAGCTGTGAGGTGTGTTATCTGGGTGCTTTTGGTATGGTTACCTTCCATTGGGCGTCTCGCTGGTGGGCCGTGACATGTATCACCTGCCCCTTTGCGGTGCAGCTTAGTTGGGGGTTCCTAGCCTTATTTTGCACAGATATTTTTTGTATGTTTTTAGGTCGGGAATTTGTCGTTCCTTTACTGTTTGGGCATTCCACACCTTGGCAGCCATTTCTAGCGTGCTTCTCTCGTGAGCTTTTATTTGGCTTCTGGTCTGCTTTAGTAGTGGCGCATTATTTGCTCTAGTTGCCCTTTGCGGTTTTGTTAGGAGTTTATTGTCTTGACTATAGCTGTATGCTAATGTTTTCAGATGAATTATTCTCCTATTTTCTAGCAATTTTACTTTGGTTCTTTTGTGTATGTCATAGGTGGGGTGCAGCTTGTCTACTCTGAGGCAGATTTTCAGGGCTCTGTTCTGTAGTGTTTGCCGTTTTTTTAGAAGTTCTTTCTTTGCACCCATGTAGTTTACATCTCCATAGTCAAAATAGGGTAGCACCATGCCCTTGAAGATTTTTATTGACATTTCTTGTGTCATGTAGTCTCTTAGCTTTGCAAATAGCCACAGTTTGTGGTTTACCTTTTGGACAATTTTGTTTATACATAGGTTGTAGTTTAGTTGGCTGTCCAACTCAAGGCCTAGGTATTTGTAATGGTCTACATTTTCTAGTGTTTGGCTTCCTAGCTTACAGTGTAGTTTTCTTTCTGGCATTTGTTTATGCGAGAAGAGAACTGTTTTTGACTTGCTTGTGTTGATGGTTATTTTGTTGGACTCACACCACTCATCCAGTTTTAGTAGGAGCTTGTTTAGTTTAGTTATTACCTCCTCTTCTGTGGTGCCGTTTGCATATATGACTGTGTCATCTGCATATAGTTGGAGGCATTTGGTTTGTAACCATTTTTCAAGATCGTTTATGTAGATTATAAAGAGCAGTGGCCCTAGCACTGACCCTTGGGGTACACCACATGTGACAGGTTGGTTGTCTGATAGTGTATTGTTTATTTTTGTTCTCTGTTGCCTGTCTTTCAGGTAGCATTTTATCCAGTCCATAGTGTTGGATTTTATGCCCATGGATTCTAGTTTTTCCAATAGTATGTTATGGTCTACTGTATCGAATGCTTTGCTGAAGTCAATGAAGGCTGCTCCAACTAATTGTTTTTGGTTCATTGACGCCAATATGTCATTTGTTAGGTTAGCTATTGTTTTAGATGTGGAGTGCAGTTTCCTGAAACCTCCTTGTCTTTCGTTTAGTATATTGTTTTTTTCCAGGTGTTCATTTATGTGTCTATGTAGCACTTTTTCAATGAGCTTGCCTGGGGTTTGAAGAATCGATATTGGCCTGTAGTTTCCCATGTTTTGTTTGTCTCCACTTTTGTGGATAGGGGTAATGGTTGCCATTTTCCAGGCTGAGATAAAATGCCCCTGTTCAAAGGAGATGTTGAATAGGTCGACTATAGTGGCTGGCATGGCTTGGAGTGCACCCCTTAGATGGCAAAGAGAGTTGTTTAATCCGCAGAATATGTTCCATTGAGATAAAATGCTTTTATAATAAATACTCACATAGCTACATGCAAATCTGCACGCTACGCGCAAAGTCCAATTGTAAAATCCGCGCATGCGCAGAAACGACATTTGGCAAATCAGCCTTGTGGCAGCTGAGACGGCCACACCGGCCATACCCTAAACACACAATGTCATGCAGACAATACAACCAGGTCTCACCGGCAATACAAACACAAGGGCGTCTTGGTCCTCTTTGGAAAGCTGAAGACGGAGCGGAGGGTGTGCTATTTTTGTGGGAACGCTCAGTGCGCCGTTGGTGCCGAGTGCGCATGCCCACAGGCACCATGCCGAGTCAGTGGCGCGCACGCACCGCGAGCCAGGCCGCGGCACCAACAAACAACCGGGCATTTCTTTAAGGGGTGTGAGTGATCAGAATATTTAATAAATGCTTGTCAGGGGGGG